>VYXF01003127.1:211821-261678 GCA_013397295.1 Polioptila caerulea | reverse complement strand
TTAAACTTGTCACTGTTGCTAAAAACAAGCCCACAGACTTGCTGTGATATTTTCATACAGTTAGTGTATTTGCTGTTCCCAGTCACAAAATGTCTATGCTGCCTTTCTGTTAAAGCAGCAAGATGTGCTCTATGGGTGACAAGGAGGGAAGAGGGAGAAGCATGATATATGCTACTTTCTCAATACTAGCTTTTATCTACTGACCTTGATATTTTAAAACATTGCTTTAAAAAGTAGCAGATAGATGTAAAACAGTACCATGTGAAATATCTAGCCCATAACTAAATAAGATTCCGTTCTACAAATCCTGAAATAAATACATATTCTCTATGGAAATGCAGGTGGCATTTTCTGAAGAATTGCATTAAAATTGCTGATACTGTGCTTAATAAGGTTACATTACCTTTTCACATGTACTTATAAAGATCTTTTGTATCATCTGCTTTGGGGTTAATTTAGTTTGAATGAGTATTTGGCCATATAAAATATTTTATTTAGCTAGTCAACTAATATTCTATCTGAAGTTTTCCTGTGGGTGATAAGCGATCGTTTTTATCCCTCATATCTGTTACAACAAAGGATTCTGTTTCTTCTTCGTCTACATCTTCTCTGCTAGCCTTTTGGGAAGAAGTAAGTTTTTGCTAGTAGTTTTGTGTCCTTACTTTGTTGTGACCTGTCTTAGTAAGAATGGCCCTCTAAAACTAGATATTTTGCTTCCTTAATTTCTCTGTAACTTAATCCACTAAACCTCTTCAAGGCTTACTATTTGATAGTTTGACTATCTATATAGCTAAAGCTGAATCACACAGTATTTTGAAATTTTTCATATTACATAATGGTGCAATTTGATCTTAAATGGCCCAGCCCTTGCAATCAATCTGGAATGAAACAAAAATAACAAGTATCTGAACAAATTTAGTGAGCTAACTGAATTTGAGACATCTTCCTGTCTAAACTGGCTGGGAAGTGAGTGATTCATTACTTGTTGCCTTTAGTGCTAATTACATCATTGATGTGAAGTCTAATCTCATGTTTGTTAATCACAGTTTTCATGATGTCCTGAGAGTACAGTAATACAGAATCCTACTTCCACACCCAGCTGCTTTAGCTCTGGAATTGTAGCATACTTCCCCCTTGTGCTGGCAATTAGTAGTTGCTAATTTAAGTGTGAAATTAATAGATGGCTTGTAATGGATGCTAGCTTTAAATGTTAGTGAAATATAAGACACTATGATTAAGTAGATAAGATTCTTTTAATGTCAGAGGCCAGTCATTCTTAAACAATTTTCTTAAAGAATGAATATTACTACTTTAAGATTTTTTCTTGTGGCAGACTTGATGGCTTCTATATGCTAGAAAAATCCTAGTGTAGTAAACCACCATGAGAAATCAGCTATTTTAGGGATGATTGCCAAGCTACTCAAACATCATTCCATACCTGCAAGCAAGAGATTAGGCACAGCCTTGCTGGGAGAATACAACTGTTAGAGCATTTTTGCTGTCTGCTGTGAGATTTTGCATTTCAGTACTTTCAGCTTTCCCATCAGGTGTCAGGGTTTGTTTTGAGGAAAGATAATTTTTCAGAGTGGATGTTAAATGTATGTGTACTTCATATAGAAATCAGCACTGGGTCTTGTTTCCATTTTGTTGACACGAGGACACTTCATCAGATATGAGATATCTAATCTAACATGTTTGCTGTCACTTTTGCAGACCAGCTCTATTAGTGAGCAGGAAATGCAGGGTCCCAAGTCAGAAGTTTCACCATCTACTTCAGTTGTAACTGCAGAGCAACAACAAGAAGTAAGAGACGCGTTATTTTACCCTGAAGCATAATTCACCAGCAAGTCTCTGTCTTGTTCACGACAAATGCAGACTGCAGCATTCATTATGAAGAAGCAGGATTGAATGCTAAACATTTGCAATGTCTCAGTGTTAATTGCACCTGCTTTGAGGACAGTTGCAAATGAAACCTTTTCGCTGGCTTTGTGTATGTTGTTGTACCTCATTTTTGTGTTTTCTGTATTGCTGCTTGTTTGTTAGTGTGCAGGCTTTCCTGTGAGTGCTTTAAAAACCAATCTGTTTCTATGAAATCAGAATGGCAACGTTGACGATGATTAAATTCTTTATAATTTTCAAAAAAGGAAAAAAAAAATCAGAACAATAAGCTTTGCCACCCCAACCTTGAAACAAATTCTTGAAGCCTTATTTTGCTCAATGACAGTTTCTTGTGATTCAGGAACCAATTCGGCTTCAGAGGATGCCTGCTGCTCCTTCCCCCACCATTCAGTCCATTTCTCTAGCTGTACCAAAGGTAGGGGGACTGTGCTAACCTTTAATTCTAAAGAACAAAGGAAAAAAATATCATTTATAAGTTAGTCCTCTGTGTTTTCTTGTCCCGTTTGGGTTTGTCATGTGTGTGTTTTCGTTAGGTCTGTGTTTCTAGTCAAATGTTTCCACGTGCATATCAGTGGGTTTTGTTTTGTTGGAAAAGATGACAAAACATGGTGGTAGTTTTGGGTTTGAGTGTCTTTTGGAGTTGGAAATAAAATTGTTATTGTTGTCTTGCTGTGCCTGCTACAAGATGCACTTGCATAAAAGAAGCCCAGGCTTCATAATGTACACACTGATACAGTGGAGGGTGGTGGAGGGAGGTGCTTGCATTACCTAAGTCCAGAAAATGAAGTTATTTTTTATCCTGAATGTATCTTTCAGCCTAAAGCTCACCAGCTCAATATCAAGTCGTTCACAAGCCCCACTCAGTGTAGTCATTGCACCTCTCTTATGGTGGGATTAGTTCGACAAGGTTATGCCTGTGATGGTAAGTTGGTGAAACTTCTTGTAAATTTTCAGCAAGCCCCTCAAAAAAGCATCCCAATGTATTTTAAGACAACCATTTCTTTGGGGAGGGAATGAAAGAGAGGGGTGGCTGCCACTGGATGATTTTCCTTTCTATTGCATCACAGCATATTCTTGAAGTCTCTTTGATTCCTTTTGTTGTACTAGAGAAAACTGCAGGAAAGATGTGGTGACATGAATCTGATTTTGTCTATTTTATGCTATTCCAGTCATAAACCCCATATGCTGGGAGGACTGTTTGCTTGGCTGTTTGGTCTGTAGCCTCTCTTACTGTCTATTAGTTTTATTTAAAATGCTTTCTCTGATGCATGTATCACTACTGAATTCCATGTTTGAGTATATGGAGGTATTTTCATTTGAAAATACTTACTGTGTATTGATTAGACACATGAACTCAGTTAAATAGGCCACAAATGTGTGTAGTGTATGTACTACAGTATAAATAACTTTATTTCTGTGCCCAGCTTAGTTCTTGCTAGTGGCAGCCTCTCCACTGACACCCTCAGTATCACATGTAGATTGCCTCATCTGCCCTTCAGGGCCTTTTTCCTGGCAGATCTTCTAGTGGCAATTCTTCCCCAGGAGGACCTATCACTCTGCCAGCACTTGCCCTGGGGCTACCTTTTGTCTCCTGTTGCTGACAGTTCTGAACTCTTGTTTTACATCTCTTCTTGCAAGCTTGAAACTGTCTTTTTCCTTTAGTGTAGCTGTCAGCTTCACTTTTCTTTTGTCTTGTGTATTTTGATTAAGCTCTACATCATTAGTTTTCCATTTTGCCTAATCTACAGCAGTTCTTGATTGCTACAGAAAAAACTAAAATCACATTGATATAAAAATAGAGATTACTCCAGTAGAACAAAACTTTGCCAAATGTTCCCCTCTCATTCCCTTATATTTCCCAATTCCTCCCCTTTCTAATCCTGGAGACTATGGTAGAATACAGCTACCCTGACAGAAGACTGGAACTGATTCTGTCCTGTGGATTTTCCCTATTTTGTAACTGGTGTACCTCGATATCCACAGTCCCAAATAATCATGATGCCTCCTCGAAGAGCTGAACTTATTACCTGGTCTTGGGGAGCATCTACAGTCCTTTGTGTGTATGACTTTTTTGGTAATCCCCACCCTCCTGGGAGCAGACAGAAGCTCAAAGAACAAGCCAGGCAACCTGCTTTGGGCTGCCCCCTCTGCTGTCTCTTCCCTCAGGCATCATGAGGAGGAGGTTTGTTGCCTTCTGTTGCCTTGTCTGTGGCTGTAGCAGAAGCAGCCTGTTTCCAGGTTTTTGGGAATCCTTTGACCCTTTATAATTACAGAACAAGATGTACCTAGGATATCTGCCAGATTCCCACTTCTGAGAATACGGTTAGGAGGAAACACAGACAGATCAGAGTGTCGTGCCCCTCTCTTCCTGCCTTCCCAAGCCTACTGGCAGAAACAGAGTAGCTGGGACAAACAAAGCAAAACCTCTGTGGAAAGATCTGGCCCCTAAGCTGTGTGTCAGATGCCTCGATGTAACACATTAACTCATACAGTTCTTGTGGTCTGTCTCGTGTGAAGTGGCAGGTATTATGAGTTTTTTCTCTGTACTGCTTCTGTGTGAGGTGCTCTGTAGACAAGACCTAGGGACCTCTGTCCCTTGCTGGGGCAGCACAAAGTGATGCAAATGGTAAGAAAGCATGCAATGCTAGTTTGCTCCTTCTTTGAGCTTACTTGGACTCTGGGCAGTAGATAAATATGAGTCTTTCATCATGCAGTGTTTCAGTCCTTGTCCCTGGTTTCTGCTTTATTTATGCTTTATTCATGTCTATATTTTGTGTTTAATAGTTTAACCCTTTCTGGTTTTTTGATCAATTTAGTTTTACTTTGTCTTTGCAGTGTTCTTGCATACGTGGATCAAATAAAACACCTATTAGCATTACCCTGTAATTTTATTCCTCCCTTATTAATACTATTTCTCTTCTCTGACTGGGTTAGTTGGTGCTTACCACCAGCAAGGCTGCCCAACTCATTTTCCTTGAAGTGTGGACTCAGTTCCTGCCCTTTATGAATGTAATAGGCTAAAAAGAGGAAATAAAAGCACTTTGGAGAGTCTCATACAATATTTAGCTATGTTCATGCCTTCAGCACAGTGAGCTATTGCACTATTTGACTGCCAGTTTCAATGTGATTAATTAATTTGCTGAGTGTAGACTATATTAAACACCTGTTATGATTGACTCATGCACCTATTTCACTGTGAATTTTCTCTTTTGTACTTAGTGTGTTCATTTGCATGCCATGTTTCCTGCAAGGATAGTGCTCCTCAGGTCTGCCCTATACCCCCTGAACAAGCCAAAAGGCCTCTTGGAGTAGATGTGCAAAGAGGAATAGGAACAGCCTACAAAGGTTATGTCAAGGTAACAGTCTTTTCTTCTTGGACAAGAGAATACTTCAACTACAGCTCTACAGCTTGGAACATCTAAGTATGTTTAAACACATCTCCTAAATAGTGCTGAAGCCTTAAGGCTTTGTGTGCCATCTCTGTAACTTATTTAACCTTCATTGCTTTAGATGTGGGAGAAACACTCGGTTTTACTACAAGAGCTGAAGGTCAGTAGATTAGTAGCTACAATGTTCATAAGTGGCAGGGGGAAAAAAATAATGATTTAAGAAAGAATTTCTGTCATTTTTGATGTAAGCCTAATAGAAAAGGTAAACTGTTCTACGATTTTGGCGTTGGTGGAATGTCCAAGCCTAGTATCTTTATACAAAGTCTTAATATATTTTTAAAGCTGTAACATGGAATGGTTGAACTTGAAAGAGGAAAGATGATTGCTTAATTACGTGATATTTTTCATCCCGTTTTGAAGGACAAGTAGAATATGTTCTAATGCCAATGATCCAAATATCTATATTACTAAATGTCCTGTTTTCTGTGTTGCTTACATGTAATAAGCAATCAATCGTTTACCTGCAGGTCCCAAAGCCTACAGGAGTTAAGAAAGGATGGCAGAGGGCTTATGCAGTTGTCTGTGACTGTAAACTGTTCTTATATGATGTGCCTGAAGGAAAATCCACCCAGCCTGGAGTTGTGGCAAGTCAAGTCTTGGATCTCAGGTTTGTTTTGTAATGGCAGAGTAGAAATCCTCTCTACTTTTTTCTCTAACAGGAGTATTTATTCCTAGTACAGAAGAAATTATAAGACTTTGAGAACTCTGGTGTTAAGAGGATTGATATATTCTGTATATATACTGCAGCTGAGTGTAGGCTGGCCAAGTTGGCTTTACAAGAAATTACTTAAGTGACTTTACAGTCACTCACTGCAGTCACCAGTATTTACAGTATTAGCATATTTCTTCCTAGATTTCCATATGCACCTGAAAAAAGCAAGTGTGTGTTGGTAGATTGCTTTTCCCATGCACTCTGACCTCAGTAGTTATAGATCATCCCATAGCCAATAAGTTCAGGCATGTTAGAAAAATTGAAGTAGTCTGCAGAAAAGCACCAGCTAATTTACACTGCAAATGACTCTGACCCTGCCTTTTAACAGAGTTATTATTTCATGGAGAACCATCTGAACCAGTGAACACTATCTACCAAATATGTGAGACTTATGTTGATCAGAGTAACCAAGGAAGTTTTTTTTAATTCAATTTATGTAAATACCAAGAAAGTGTAGTGCCTTTTAATGTTACAGCACCTTTGTACCTGTGTTGAATATGAAGTTTGCATTCCCAAGCACCTGGATTTATATTTTTTCCAGACAGTAGTACCGTGGGGTTGCACCAGTACTGCTGTGCTGCTCTCACACTCACTGGGAACTGTCAGTGTCAGCTCTCTGACATGTGGCAGCAGGAGCAGGAACGTGGAACTATTGCAAATAGCAGCATTCACATCAGTGCATTGCTGGAAGTGACTCAGCCAGATTCCATACACCAACTGGCCCATGCTTTATCTGCTTATTGTAGCTGCCTCTTTGAGGCTGTCATCTGAGGATTCTTAGATGTTTTTAATGGAAGTTAACCACCACAGCTACGAATTCTAGCACGGGCAAGTTTCAGACATTAGTGTCATCTTTGCATTAAAATTGGCCATTATGGTGGTCAGCTTGATCAAATTCACTTTAAAAAGGCTAGTGGAGACAAGCCCTCTGGGGTGGAGCACTCTGAAATGCAAAAGTTGTTCTGATGTCTGTTTATTTTACTGTAATAGAGAATAAAATCTAGCTGTTTTGAAAACCCTTATTTGAAACCCACAACTATAATTATGTTGTCAAGAGCTTTTTATGTGATTTTTCTTTTTTTCCAAAGGCCCCTCTCTTGCTACACATTGAGGTATGAATTATTCATTTCTAATGTGTCTGCTGGGCTGGAAGAGCAATATTCTTGCTTCTAATTGTAGAATAGGTGTGGTCAGGACACCAAAACTACACAAAGCCACCCTGCTTGACTTCAGGTGGACTGAGATACACATACCAGATGCTGTAGAGACATAACTGAGCCTTGTGAGGTGTTTGGGTCAAGGATGGTTAGAGCATAACAAAGCAGTTGTGACCTCTGTGCAGTGTTAGGAGATTGCAGCCTGTTGAAACAGTGGTGATACCAGTTAGATTTTGCTGAATAATCCTAGTGTGTGCTTGTATGTGATGCTCTTGTTTCTCTTTCCTCACTAGAGATGAAGATTTTTGTGTGAGCTCTGTCCTAGCATCGGATGTAATTCATGCAACTCGGAAAGACATCCCTTGTATATTCAGGGTATGGCTACCAACTGACAATACAGAAAATACCAGTCAAATGCCAGTGTTTTGTTTTGAAAATGGCATATGCTGTCCATACCTAATGTTATGTAGAAGTGTAAGAATTTACAAGGGCTGCTGACATATGTAGAAGAATATATGGTGCTCCTCTTATAACTGAACTGTAAAGAACAAAGTTCTCCCTCTTTAGCTGCTTCCTTGTAGATAAAGTTTGGTGCTTTTTTTATCTTCCTGATTATAATTCAGTATATTTTCTCTCTTTTTCCATTGGTATTACCAGAGTCTGTTTTTTCTTGCTTAGCTTTGGACTCTTGCTTTAGGAACCAATGCTGTAACAGAATATTCTGAAATTGATCTAGTTTCCTTAATTTCATATTTAAGTATAGTAGAAAAAAAATAAAATAAGATAAAATAATTAGCTGAGCTATAATATCCCCTTTGGTGAATGTTCTGTCTGAATGCTGTATTTAGTTTTGAACAACAGGAAATTAATTCTTATGCTTTGTATGAATTATATTAAATCTGGAATTTTAAAATTTAGAAAGGAATACACTAGTAGCCAGTATCTATAGTCCCTTACATTTGAATACAGAAACTCACTGTTTTCAGTATCTCTGATCTTCATCCATTTAGAATCAAGTCAGGAAAATGTGGAAAGCAAAGAGCTGTCAGTCAATTGCAGTCCCTATCATTTGGTCCTTCAGGATTTTATTTGGGAATTGTCTTTGCTACTTGTCTGCCTCTTATGTCTCTGCTTTTCTGCTTTTTTGTAAAAATATTTTCTGCAGTGAATTTTCTTACTTTGGCTTATTACTACCTTTAACTTAAGTTTCCTATTGTTTGTATTTTGGTTTTTGGGTTTTTTTAAATTAGCAAAAATGGAATACTGAAGGAAAGGACTTCTGAGGAGAGAAAATATGGTATGCAGAATGATGGTTTATTCATTTAAGAACAAGGCATCCATACAATTCAGCATGCCTGACTTGCTTCTCCAATTTCTGCCTGCAGTTTTTAACTGAAAGGGCATCTAAATAATAAAAATAATTTTTGTCAAATACCCCTATGTAAAAATACTTGTGTGGATAGACGTGACCAAATATCTCCATGGTTTGATCAGATTATCCCCTACTAAAGATGAATATTTCCATTTAGGTAGGGGACCAGAGAAGCTGCTGAATTACACCTCTTTCCTCTGCTCTATGTCCTCCTTTAACAGCAGGCATTTCTAAAACTGGAAACCACTAAACTTGATTGGGAGAGTCTCTTCTCAATTTCATTTAGTTCTAGATCTGCATCTCACTGACACAGTCACATAGAGTAGCTTGTCCAGAACAGTTTAAAATGTTAATTCACATCATCTGTGTAAAAATGTGGTCCTTCTTTTGTATGTGTGATTGCACATAACATGTGATGGTATTGGTGGCCTGTGAAAGACAGATTTTCATTTCTTCTGGATCTTCTACCAGCAGAAAGCAATACCAGAATGCTGCAAAACACTAAAATGTTTCCACCTCTGACCCCCCATGAATTCAAGAACAGTAAGAATTTGTCTCAGATTCAAACATTTCTCCTTGGTAACCAGTTTTAAAAGCTGGATGTTAGGCCATGCTGACATTCAGACACTGCAGTCTTAAGTGCTGCCATCTGCAGCACTTAAGTGCTGACACTGTTTTTAATAATAGTGTCAGAGTTGGCTGTAGTGGAGTGCTTCCACAGCTTAGCAGTTCAAGTTAAGAAGCCTCGAGTTTTGTAGCAACTAATGGGTTTTTGTATGAGGAATAATGCAATATATATTATTTGCTCACATTTTTTTTCTTGCTCACTTTTTTTTCTTGCATTTGACTATATGTAAGTTGCCAGCTTCAAAAGACTCAGGAATAATACATGGTGGTACTTGAAAGTGAAAGTCATTGCTAGAATCTGCTTTTTGCTTTGTTTTCTAAACATATTATCCATTATGCCTCCATCTGTCTTTAAAATATTAATGCTTAGTTACAGTTTAGACAGGAACAAGCCTTTATGCAGAGTAGTAAGAGCTGTGAGCAATTGCAGCTACTCAGTCCTTTCCCTACCTCCCTTCACCTCCACCTTCATCTTCTGAACCTCTGTTTTTGACATCCTGTTGTCCCAAGTTTACTTTCAGATATATTTTATCTTCAAGATGAGTGTTACTGTTCAATTCCCTCTTCCAGGAGGTGCATCTGTGTGTCTGTCTGTGCCTCTGTGTGTGTGTGTGTGTGTTGCATTACCATAACATCCATCCTTACAGTTACTTTCTCAAAGCACCATGTATGCTGAAGGTCTGATATTCCATGTTACAACCTTCAGATGTGCACTTTTGCACCTTATTTTGCATTTTTTCTGTTATTCAGAGTCTGTGGTGAGGGCTGATCCTGGCTGGTTTGCCTGTTTGTGGCTGCAAGTATAGTTCCCATGATACCATAAACCCTTCAGTCTCTTCATGCAGTACAAAACCCAAAAATATTGGGAATTACTGTGTGCGTTTTTCAGGCAACAGAAGTTCCTGGATAGTTTTTCTGTTTAGAACACATTCTGCTTTGAGATTTTTGGGATGATTTAACTGAAAATTAAGTGAAGCCATAGTGATTTTCTTTTAACACAGGGATGTGGGAGAATGCAGTACTTCAGTCTCAAAGATTGCTTTCCTCCAGAGCTTTGAATGCAGATATGATGTGTTCTTCCCCTGGACAAATATTTGGAAAATTAGATAACAAAATCAGAATCTAGAATTGATGATAGCAATGCCCTTGGGTTTAAATGCATCTGGTTCAGAAAGGATGTGTGTCACTCTCAGTACGTTATGGGAGGGATCAGGACAAACTATGGTTCAGAGCAGGAAGGAGCCTTTTACTGCCATGTATTGATTATTGTAGCATTCCCTGCCCGTATTTTAGGATTCAGAATATTTAAGCAAGGCTGAATACCTTTAAATGAAACCACTGTGGCTTGTGCAGTGGGGTTTTTCTAGTTGTTTTTTTGAAGCACTGTGGCTGTATTAGCTGTGTTGTGTATGCCCCCTGGGTGCATCATTCTGTTGTCACCAGAAAGTGTAGTTTATTTTCACAGTTCTGTGTGATTAAAAGGGCTTTTATTACTGTAACTAATTTCACTGTCTCTCTCTGTTTAAAGGTGACAGCTTCCCTCTTAGGTTTGCCTTCGAAGTCTTGTTCTCTACTGATCCTGACAGAAAATGAGAATGAAAAGAGAAAGTGGGTAGGAATCTTAGAAGGGTTGCAGTCTATCCTGCACAAAAACAGGCTGAGGAACCAGGTTGTGCATATTCCACAAGAAGCCTATGACAGTACACTGCCTCTTATTAAAGCAAGTTTAGCTGCTGCTATTGTAGGTATGTTTGTTTTAACTTCTATCAGTGTGTGAAGGTTGTTGGAACTTTTAGATGGGCTTTTATAATGAGAGCATTGACATTTTGAAATAAATTCCTCAGCTGAATTCCTTCATAGGAATTTAATAATGGGCAAAAAATGCTAATCTTGCATTGATATTCAGGTTTCTTCATCCACTTGGAGTAAATAGTACTGTTGTGTTGTTCAGCAGGTTGTTGTAGCAATATGGTATATAGCATGCTTTTGACAGACTGTGAACTCAAGCAAAATTGATTTGCTGGTGAAAATCTGTTTGTGCAGGAATTTTTTCGGCTGCTCAAAACAAACAGCCTGTTTTAAAGATAAGACCAAGTGTAGCTGAATTAATGGCCTTTTTTTTCCCCTTTGGTTTAGATCGAGATAGAATAGCAATTGGTTCAGAAGAAGGACTGTATGTGATAGAGGTGACCCGTGATGGTAAGTCAGGCCATAATGCATGCAGTAATTACACACAAAATAATGAACTCCATAACTTTTAGTGCTGCTCTAATGCAGGTTGCATAACAGCCTTTCATGTATAGTAAGTATGAAGCACTCAGTTAATTGATGAGAAGGAAAAGTGAATGTGAGACATAAGCACTAATTTGGTCATTATCATTACATTCAGTTGACTGGCTGAAATTAAAGGGATGAGTTACTGGGCATATTTTGACACATTCTCACCTAAGCTGTGTTCCCACAGCAGGTATCAAAATGCTTCAGCACACAGAGCATACACAGCACACACAAAATTTGTAGACTTCCCTTAAAGCCTCCATGTCTCATGTTTCTTCCAGAAATTTGACAACCACTCACATTCTCTTGCAGAGTGATGGTGCCCAAAGCAAATATGTCTTGGGGTGCTTGTCTTGTCAGTGATTTTCTCAATTTCTTTTTCTGTGTCATTTAGTTTGTGGCTATTTGAAAGTTGGATTTTACTCATGCTAGAGCTTGCATTTCAATGTAAAATAAAGCAGTGAATACAGATTTGTAAAGACTTACTTGACTTTTAAAATTAAATTATATCAGGGATGTGGTTTGAGTCAAAAGAAAAATGTTATTGCTGCTTCTTGTTTAGAATAAGACATTGCCCAATTCCAGGAGAAACTGCTTTACACATGGAGAAAGCAGATATTTGAAATTCTTTTTAGCAGTAATGAATGCCATTCCTTTGAGTGAACTTCCAGTGGTCACCATTCTTTAAGTAGTTAGATATAAACATAACTTAAGATGCAAATAATTCCAGGGATTCCAGTACAACCTCTTGCATAAAAGAAAGTTGTAAATTTAATTTGAAAGGTCATTTCATAAAGGAGCAATTATCTGCATCACTGTTGTCATATGTAAATGTGAAAATTAATTATCCATTTTGCTTTTAAGTTAAGAGATGTTTAGCAGGAGTTCTCTCTGGCCAGTTTTGTGTTCTAATAGCATTTTTGTAAATCTTAATCTGTTTTTCATTTTATGGGAGTTGTAATTTTTAGTGTTAATTAACTGCCAGCTGTTTATTGCAAAGGTCTTCAGTTAGAATATTGCTTAATTCTTTACAAATAAGCTGGAGTTGGAGCTAGGAAGAAAACCATTTCTCTGTGGCCAAGCCAGTTTTTTCATAGAACATTTCTTCAGACAGATGTTTAATCTATTTATGCAGGTGGGGGTACACCACAACAGCACTTTGTGATTTAAACAGCTAAAGGCTTCTTGCCAGGTTTAGAGAGTTTGGTAACTTTGGCTACATTATTCAACTATTACTGAAAAAAGGCAAAGAATTTCTAATTAAGAGTTCTCTCTTTTTTTTTTTTTTTAACTGCAATACACAAATATTTTTAATGCATTCAGCTAGCAGAAAAATTAAAGTTACAATTTAATTTAATTGGTTTATGCTTACTAAGTTTTCTAGTTTAGGATTGCTCTTCTGTTTGTACCCCATGAAATACTCACTGCATTCTTGAAAGTTCTTGTATAACCAAGTTCCTCAAAGAGCACATGTTGTACTTAACCCCTTTGGCTGCCTCTAACCCTGCTTTAAAAAAAATGCATCAGACAGCAAAACTCCCCATGGGTAGCCTGACTAGTCCATTTTCCTGGTGCCTGTCCTGAGCCTCTCTTCCTGCAGCCCAAGCTCATTCCTTCTTATCCTTTCCCCATCACACACAGCACTATTTTGCCTTTCCCTGTTTGTGTTTTGTAAAACTTTTACAAAAAGTTTACTTTTCTGCTTATTTAGCTGGCTGACAGACCTGCTAGCAGTACAGCGTTTTGGCTCCTCACTTACCAGGATTAAATACTTTATATTTCTTGTCTTAGTATTCTGCTAATTTGGTCTTCCTCCAAAATTTACTGAAGATGCTGATGTTTTCCTGGAGGTGAGACCCACTTCTGAAGATGCAGCATCTTGTTCTGTACAGATGGTACAGATACAATTACATTAAAAAAATTTCTCCATTTATCCCACATGTTAAGCAGCATTTTCCCACAAAGTGTTGTTGAGATTTTTTTATGAATAGAGAGGGTTACAGGAATGCTTTGTTTCATTGTTTGCTCTGAGAACGAATAACAGAGAATCAAATGTGTAATAAGTGCTCTTCCTCACCTGACATGTGTCTGTGTTTAGATTAATTTTCAGGCATTGCTATGGAGCACTGCTGTGTTTCTGGGCCTGGTGATTTTCGTGTTTAACTTATGGCAGCTCTTGTTTCCTTTGCAGTGATAGTCCGAGCTGCTGACTGCAAGAAGGTGTACCAGATAGAGCTTGCTCCCAAAGAAAAAATTATCATCCTCATCTGTGGTCGGAACCATCACGTCCATCTTTACCCCTGGGCCTCTCTGGATGGGTCAGAAGGGAACTTTGACATTAAGCTTGCAGAAACTAAAGGCTGCCAATTGATTACAACTGGAACACTAAAGAAGAGCTCTTCTACTTGTTTGTTTGTGGCTGTCAAACGACAGGTTTTTTGCTATGAAATTCACAGAACTAAACCTTTCCACAAAAAATTCAGTGAAATTCAGGCTCCAGGAATTGTACAGTGGATGACAGTGTTCAAGGACAAGCTCTGTGTTGGCTACCAGTCTGGGTTCTCTCTGTTGACCATCCAGGGAGATGGACAATCTATAAACCTGGTAAATCCTAATGACCCCTCGCTTATCTTCCTCTCACAGCAGTCTTTTGATGCCCTTTGTGCTGTGGAGCTCAGTAATGAGGAATACCTGCTTTGCTTCAGCCATATGGGAGTTTACGTCGATTCACAAGGTCGAAGGTCACGCATGCAGGAACTAATGTGGCCTGCAACTCCTGTTGCCTGTAGTATGTATATGTTTTTCTGTTGCCATATCCCTGTTGCTGCTTTACTTGTCAAAAAATACTCAGCATTGTATTCAATTTTGCTTTGGTTTGTCTTCGAATATCAGTTCTAAGTTTTGATGAGTTAACAGACACAAGGTTCTTCCTGGTGGTAGTTTTGGACTTGGAGATCCTGGATGCTGCAAGGAATGCTCTGTCTCATTACAGGACACAGAAGAATAAATAGTGGAATGCAAAATAATTTCTACAGAGAGCAGTCCTGGATGCAGGACAGTGCAAGACTACCTGTCTGTGAAATTCTGTATAGATTTCCGTTCACCTAGAGAGTAAAAATGTCCAGTTGCCTGTAGGGTGTCTTCTGTGTACTGTACTCAAAGTACAGTAGAAAATTGAAGAAGAAATGTAACTGCAAGTCTAAAGGTTCATAAAGATAATAAGAGATTTAAAAATTTCTCCTTTTGGTTTTAATTTTAGGGGGACAATATCCAAAAATAGTATAGGTGGAGAGTAATACTTGAACCACTCTGCTTGTTTCAAGAGCATTGGTTATCAGCTTGGTAGAACAGAGGCACATGAAGAGCATTTTTCAGTATTCAGTAGTCAAAGGCAGTTGATGATAAATCTGGTATTTCTATTTGAAGCTCAAATAGCAATTAAAATTTTTTGAATGATTGAAGGCAAGAAATAGCTTTTTGTTTAAGCAGTACAGCAAGGAGTTAGGTGCGTGTTGGTTTGATCAGGCCAGGCCCTAATAGAAATGGGTTTAATGTTATTTAATTTGAACTGAAATTGTTTGCTTACTTTACTCTGACCTAGTTCTGTACAGAAGTCTGAAGCAAAGTCCCAAGGAAACAATGTAGTGGCAAATTTACTTTAAAACACTATTAGCTAAAATTAATGTTTCCTTTTCCTTAATCAGCTCTACAGTTTTTTGCATTTCAGCAAACTAGACTTGCAAACTCGACTTGCGAGTTAATGGTTTTGTCTGTTATTATTAGAAGTGTTCTTACTGTAAACTATTTAATAACATTCTTGTATGTGCAATCTTGAGTGATGCTGGCCTAGGGCTGTTTTTGTAGAAAGAGCAACATTTTCTGCTGCCAAAGGAAACTTAATTACTTCCCTTTTCATTAGACTTGTCCTCCCTCCTCAGTCCTAGTGTCTGTCACTAGTGATGGTGGGTTTTTTTAACTATCCCATCAGGAGATTGTAAAATTACAGAATGATTTGGATTGGAAGGGATCTTAAACATCACCTACTTCCAACTCCCCTGCCATGGGTGAGGACACCTTCTACTAAACCAATTTTCTCAAAGCTCCATCCAACCTGGCCTTGAACACTAGCATGGATGGAGCAGCTTCTTCCACAGCTTCTGTGAGCAACTTGTCCCACTGCCTCACCACCCTTACAATAAAGAATTTCTTCCTAAAATCTAAACCCACTCTCAGTTTAAAACCATTTTTCCTTGTCCTGTCACTCCATGCCTGTGTAAAAAGTCCAGCTCCACCCCAGCTCCCTTGTAGTCTCTTTAGGTGCTGGGAGGTGCTGTAAGGTCTCTCCAGTCTTGTCCAGGCTGAGAACAGCCCAACTCCCTCAGTCAGTCTTTGTAGGAGAGACCAGCGAAGTGGAAGTGATTCTACTGTGGTGAAGCACCACATAGTAGAGAGGGTTTGGGCTAAAACAGAGAATTTGTGTCCGGGGCATTCATTGCCCTCGCGCCGGGGCACAGCTCTCACCCTGGCTGGCCCGTCAGGGTTGCCCTGCACCAGCCTGGTGCTGGTGTCCTGTGCTAAGCCAGTGTGGCTGTCCTAGGGCTGCTTGGCTCCTGTGCCAAAAAGCCTTGGAGCCAGCTGGGCTGGAGGCTGGAGCAGGGGCAAGCCCAGTGCAGGCACTGACACGGCTCCCTGGGAACCGCTTGAGATCTGGTCAAGCTCATCAGCTCTGACTGGCAAGTGCCAGCCTTGGCTACAGATGGTGTTTGTGCCTAATGCTCAAAGAGGGTTCTCCCTCTTTATTTGAACATGCAAGCCAACTAAGACTGCATGTAATAAATGCTTCACCATAAATCACTTTTGTGTTACATTTTTATGATGGCTGTCCAAGGCATTCTTTTAATGAATTTAAAAAATAGCACCACAACTGTACTTTAGTTCTTCTAAGAAGATTCTGTGATGTGTTTAGTGTCCTACTGGGTTATTTTCATTTTGTTTATTGAAGCATCTTCTCTCTATTAAATCCCTTAAATTTCTAGTAACTGCTTTTTACATCAGGAGACAGTCTCTACATGAGCAGAAGCATGTTGATACAAAGCTCTAGAGATCTCCGCTTTTCGTTTGACCTAAAATAAACTTGCCTGCTGATGCTTTTTATGCTTTAAAAAAAAAGAAAATTGAAAAGAGAAAATGAGTTACAGGCTTTAAGCATTGTGACATTTTTCTCTCAACTTGATGAAAGTAACCCATACATGAATATCTAAAGCTAGAAAATTGTAAGCAAAAGAGGAAGGAAATTGAGAGCAGATCTGCGTCCCGAGTTCATGACCCACCTCACAGATGGTGGCTTTCTCATCTCCTCTGCACACAGCAGATGTATAGTTTGCTGCTTCTGAAATGTAATAATCCACAGCAAAGCTAACTGCTAAGTTCATACCACCTAGCAAATTTGTATGCATCTGAAAACTTCAGATGCCATTTTGCAATTTCATGAAATGACAATGTGGAGTTTTAAAAAATACTGCAAGGATCAAATTTAAATATTTCCATGATGCTGGTAGTTGTCATTAGCAGATCTATTCTCACAAAAAAAAATCTATTTAAAACTGAGGTGTTGAAAATGTGTTTTAAAATGTATCTTGCACATAGTGGAAAACTTGTGACTTTGAAATCTGCTCAAATGACTGAAATGACATTAGGGTTTTCTGTTTGTTTTCAATCCATGCAGGTTGCAGTTCTTCATATGTAACAGTGTATAGCGAGTATGGTGTTGATGTGTTTGATGTTAACACTATGGAATGGGTCCAGACTATTGGCCTGCGAAGGGTAAGTGATTTTCTCTGAATATTGAACTTAATTGGGTTACTTGCAAATGAGGTGTTTCTTCAGAGTGTGTGCTAGACTTGAGGTAATTCTCTGTCTCCTTCCTCAAAACAGATCAGACCATTAAACATGGATGGCACACTGAACCTCCTTAACTGTGAGCCGCCAAGGTTAATATATTTCAAGAACAAGTTTTCAGGTGAGTCCTGAACAATGGGAGAAACAGGGAACTCATTCTAACTGGTTAATTTTCACCATGTTACCTTTGTACTAGATGAAATTTGTGTTGAACGTGTCTGGGTCAGCATGTACCTCTGTATGTGAAATTGCTTTGTGCTGTTGCAGCAGGAGCTGGCCTCAGTGTACCAGAAACGTCTGACAACAGCAAGAAGCAAATGCTTCGAACCAGGAGCAAAAGAAGATTCGTATTTAAGGTTCCCGAGGAAGAGCGGTTACAACAGAGGCGGTAAGAATTTACTTGTAAATTTGTAAAAAACAACTGAATATACATGATGACATGCAGAGACTGGGAATGCTAATAGTAAAAATCACTCTTCCTTTTTTAGGGAAATGCTTAGAGACCCTGAGCTAAGGTCAAAGATGATTTCTAACCCAACGAATTTCAACCACGTGGCTCACATGGGACCAGGAGACGGAATGCAGGTCCTCATGGACCTCCCACTGGTAAAATACATTTATAAGGGAGGGATATATATGTGCATTTGTTTTTGCTCACAAAAGCTGTGAAGATGAGCTTGGATGGGCTCAAGTATTATCTCTGTACCGAATTCTTCTTTAAATCCTTTTGAGAAAGGTGAACCTTCCTGCTGTGCAATGCTTCTAAATCCTGTGCAAGGAAATACTGTTAGCTGACTTATGAATGAGACACTGAAAGACAGAAATCACTGCCAGGAACTTGTTAGTAGTTTTGTATGTAATCAGTCTCTCCTCCTTCCCTTTTCTTGTTTGTGTTCTTAAAATAACAGAATGAATTTCCTTTTCCCTCATCCTCTCAACATTCTGCTCTTGGTATCACCTCCAACAGGCTTTGAGCACGTCTATCACATGAGCCCTATCTCTGCTGAAATCTCTCTCCAGAGTGACCATTCCTCACTGCAAGGCTCCCTTCTGCTTTCTTCCTCTTCCTGTCCCTCCTCTGCTTCCCTAGCAAGGGTAGGAGTAGCTACAAACTGTTAGGAACTGGAATATGGTATGCTTGTGGCACTTCACCAGTTCTAGAGCAATAACAAGGGGAAAAAAACTAATGCTGTGGAGGTAACTAAATGCATGTGACTTGCAGTGCTTTATAGCATTAATTCTATTTTGTATTTAACTAATACAGCATCTTATGAGCTATTTTAATGTTAAATCCACAAGAGGATTATGTGAAGGTACACTTTTATGTTCTGTATGTACCCTCTGTCCTAGAGCTGTTAGTCAGGCTTTCTCTTGTCTTTCTCAGATAGCCCAGATGTGGGTCAGGCATTTGTCATTGCAGCAGGAGGAGGAAGGAAAGCAGAGCTGTTAGTACAGTCCCTGCCCCTTCAAAGAGGGTTTGCTGGCTGACAGCTTCCAGTGGCTGCTCTGGGGCTTAGTTCTTTCTCTGTCTTTCTCAGGGTTTGTGTCTGTTACTGAAAATATGTGGATGTGGTCAAGTAAGTTCAGTTTTTCTACCAACACTGGGTTGTAATAGCTTCAAAAGCACAGTAAAGTTTTCATGAGTAACAACTTCTCGTTGGATAGCTTTTGTTGCTGCCTAACAAGGTGTTTCATTTCAACTGTAGAGCGTCCTGCCACCTGCCCAGGATGAAAAAACCTGTCCGTCTTCAGCTAACCTGTCACGGCAGCAGCAGCAGCAGAGAAACAAAACCTATATCTCCTGGCCCTCATCAAGTAAGGCTGGGAGCAAGGTGGTCACTTCAGAGCTGTGATCTGTGCTGTCAGCAGGAGCTGTAAACTGCCTTTTGTCCTTCACTCTCTGCAGGTGGCAGTGATGTGGGAGCAGCCATGCCTTCCCGAAGTATGTCCGACCCTGACCAGGAGTTTGACAAAGAGGTAAAACAGCTCCTGTGGGAGGAGCCCAACGATGTCCCGTTGATGTAGATTGTTCTCTTTTTCCAATAAACTACATTCCCAAAGAAAGACTTCATAGAGACGTTTATGGAGATGTTTTCTTTCCACAAGTGTTTTTCCCAGCCTGTAATGCATGTTTCCAAGTTAGATACGCCAGCACCAAAGCAAAGCTGAGGAAAGATCTTCTTAGGGTGATATTTTAAGAAGTGTTATGTCTTCGATTAAGCTTTATAGGCAACGGAAATTTGACTAATTGATTAAATGTCCTCAAAGCTCCTAAAAATGTTCTCTGGGATATTATCATAGAATAGCAAAGTAATATGACTAGTTAAGTAATTTTCTGTGCTGTCTTAAGGAAGACTTTTTGTCATGTAACTTGAGAAGGAATCACATTTATAATGCATAAAACTGCTTTTAGCAAGAATAAGAGTATGTGCCAGTAGTCACTAAACTTAAAATGTCCTGACTCTACAAAACTGATGTTCCTTAATCTAAATAGAGAAGATACATGATTTTTGTATCTGTTATTTATCATGTGTTTTCTTCCAAGCTTTGCTAAAGCACTCTCTGTGTAAGGAAGGTGTTAGGAATTTTTCCTGGGAAGCAAAGTCCCTGATTAAGATCTTTTTTTAGTGCTTTTTGGTACCCAACCGTAGGCCCATCTAATGCTCCGAATTTTGAAGCATGCTTTTGTGAAACCAGACTTTTGCTGGATGCCTTAGCACACACCAAGTCCAGAGTTCTGATCACACCTGTGGTCTGACTTCCTTTGTCACGTTCAGTGCCATTAAAAGCACATGGAAGTGGGAATCTCTAAACACAGGTATTTTTGAAACAGGCTTGGTTTTCAAAGGTGGTTATTAAGGACTATGTTAGTTATTCTGCTCACCCTTCCCAAACACCATTATATTCCATGCTCTAATGGTAATTGTTGTTTGTAGGCGTGAGTAACGATAGATTTGAAAGGGATTTTTTACAGTCTTCTCTTTTTGGTAGCTCTTACAATTTCTTATGACTTCTTAAATTTAAAAAAATAGTAGTTTGAAACTGGAAAGAAGGTCTTATAACACCTTTTGGCTTTATACGATTTCCCCCATGGCTTTTGACTTTATGAACTGGATCATGTTAGGATAATCTTGTTATAGATTATCTTATTATTGTCTGAGCCATGCAAAATCTTCTGAACAGCATTCTTGAAGGATGTTACCTTTCAATCTATTTGCTAAGTATGTATTTCGCTTTCTTGAAAATAACTTGCTGCAATGGTAGTGAGGTTTTTTTGTGCAGTATTTCATTAGCTGTGAATGTGTGCAGTGCTCAGAATTGTAACACACCAAAATAATGGGAAACTTGCCAGCCATGCTGTTGAAGTGAGACCAGCCTGTGAAGGCAAATATCCAACAACTAATCTAACACTGGGGAAATGACTGTCTTTATTAGATATTGATGTAGGACATACCCACTAAGTATATTCTGTTTCCAGATCTCCAGCCACTGCAAGAATGCTTCCACATTCTTGGAAGCCTTCACTTGTTTGTCAGGCACTTCACAGGCTCGTTGCTGTCTCTTAAACAGTTCATTGTCCTTGTTTCCTTCCTCCTCCCCAAAAGGAAGAAGATTTGACCATAGTTTTCGTATGTTCACATGGGCAGATAAACCTACTCATGGGCTATAAAAATTGCAGGCTGGTAAATTGTGAACAACAGCGAACAGATAGATGCATTCCATCAGGAAAGCTTTGCAATGGCTAAAGGAGAGGAGCCAGAGATGTAGCAATTTCCACATCATAATTCCTGCTGCATCAGAAGGTCACCTTTGGGACTGCACTAGAGCCTATAAATGGTAATAGAAGTACTTGCTTGGGTGTTTACCTATGGAATTGTTAATCGAATGCACACTGCTTCTTAGGTGTTGCTCACCCTCATTTTTTGAGTGCCTTTGAAAGCTTTTGAGTATAAAGAATTCAAGTAAACATAATTTTTTAATGTTTTTTATTAACAGCCTGATTCAGACTCCACCAAACACTCTACTCCATCTAACAGCTCAAATCCAAGTGGTCCCCCAAGTCCCAACTCTCCTCATAGGAATCAGCTTACACTAGATGGGCTGGACCAGTCAACCTGTGACGCGTAACGCCTCCGCTCTCGCCACGCCGGCCCCGTCATCACTGCTCCATGGTGTTAACAGCAGGGCAAAGCTGTCTCAGTGCTAGTGCCAAGACTGACACAGACTCTCTAGTGTTGTACAAGAATAATTATATATCCACATTGTAGATACAAACTATGGAAATGAAGAAAATTCTTTACTAATAGCGATTGAGCTTTTTATGCAGAATTGTTCACTGCTCAGTCACGGCTGATTCCTTTCTGCACAGCTGTGACACGGTTTTATTGCATAGGAGCATTTAAGGCCACCAGTAAATAGTCTTATTCTTATGGTGAAAGAGAAATAGAGAGAGTTACTGATAATGTTGCTACAATATCAGGAATATTATTTTTCTATAGAATGATGTAATGTCTGATTAGCAGGAAATCCTTTTAGACAGAATTTGGACTTCTAAATAGGAAATGTGAGCGGGTCTAGTTACATCCTCAGATGAATACACTTTTCCCTTTTTCCCGTAACTGTTTTTTTTCCTAAATCTTAAGGAGAATGGTAGGAAGCTGTAGGTTGTTTCCAACATCAATACAATCACCAGGAAGTCAAAGAAAAGCTGGTTATAGTTTTGTGGCCTTTTAATTCATTTAGCCATTACATATACAGCTGTATAACTGTCTTTCTATCTTTCTACCAACTTTTTAGTCTTGTACATAGGACTACTGACAGTTATCTCTCTACCCATTCCCTGCTTTTAGTCCTCATCAGTCATTAGTCAGGGCTTTTAAAATACTGCTGTGAAAAACATTTTACTCCTAGTTCCTGCCTTTCTCTTCCTGAGAAGTTGCTTCTGCTGGGTTTTTGGTGTAAGGACACACTACGCTGTTTAGCTAGCAAGCCTTCTTGTGGACACATTGCCCTCGGAGTCTGCTTGACCCAAGGGACTGCAGCGCACTAAAACATCAGTCTGTTCATTGGTTACCAAAGTGGAACGTGAAGGATGTGTAACTGGGGGTGCTGCTTTTCTCATTAATTGTATCCTCACCTGCATGAAGACCCCATGATTATTAATCAAGTATTGATCATGTAGAAAAATGCACAACACACTCCTGTATATTTTGCGATGGCCCACGTGCGGTGATGTTTTGCGTGTATATTTAATCTCATGCTTCCATGTATTATACATTTAGTACTCAAAGATTTGTGACCATGTTTCATTAAAAGCTTGTAATTAATTCAGTGGCTGGCATATCCAGTTTGTCATTGTCACACTAGTGTGCCTTCTGTGCCAATTTTATGACAGTTGGATGTCACTTATTTAAAATTCAGTTTAAATGGGCTAATGATATACCAATGGCTAATGTTCTTTTCTGAAACACTGTATAGGACGTGCACTTATCTTTAGTTTAAACTGAGTGTTCTAGTCAACATTTAATCCTGTTACGTTAAGTGTTCGACAGTACTTGCTCTTTTTCTCAGTTTCTTGATAAAGGGGCTCAGTTAGAGCTGGACACTACTGCTTTGGGGGTTCTCTGGTTTTTACTTTTTTAATGTAAGTCTAAGTCTTTGTAATTATTGAATTGTGAGAACATTTTTGAACAATTTACATGTCAATAAAGCAGAAGAGGGAGGTTTTAAAGTTTATAGTCGTCTGTCTTGACATCTGAAAACAATCTGCCACTGACACTTGCTTCAGTCTCATGGTAAATTCACTTTGTTCACATGGACATTTGACATAAACTGAAGTTGTTACAAGAAGGTGCATATTGCTGAAGGTGAATGAGTGTTCAGGAGCAATGAAGTCCTCTTGGTGGAATACAGCACTGAACTGTTGTGCCCTCAGTTTGTTTTAGAGTTGTCATGTCATTGATTTGCTGGCCCTGTTAATTCCTTTTTAAATGATTTATATGACTCGCTACTTAGAGCTGAAGCATAGTGAGGAGGCTGCAGGGTCTACTCATGCATCTTAAGTATCATA
Source organism: Polioptila caerulea (assembly GCA_013397295.1). Classification (NCBI taxonomy): domain Eukaryota; kingdom Metazoa; phylum Chordata; class Aves; order Passeriformes; family Certhiidae; genus Polioptila; species Polioptila caerulea. The sequence goes on along the minus strand of VYXF01003127.1, from coordinate 238,217 downwards.
AAACAATAAATACCTTTCACTTGTTGTCAAAGCAGTACTCCCAAAGAAAGGCTTAGGAACATTTCAAGGATTGGTGGGTGAGTGGTGCAGCCCTTCATTCAGAGCTTTTTTAAAGCTCTCCTCATGCTCTGGTATTTGAGCACCATAGAACCCACTGTACCTAGACAGTGCCAACATCTCTAGGGTGCCCTAGGTAAGCATCCCTCATTCCTTAGGGAGTGCCAAGTGCTCCTGAATTGCTTCTTGGTTTCTCACCCTTCACAGGAAAGGCCAGGGTGGGTGTTTGGGACCCTGCTGTTCCCTGCCTGACCAAACCTACCTGGGCAGGCTGGGATGGGCTGGCTTGGGAGAGGGCACCCACACTCTGCCCTGGGGATGGGGTGATAGCTGGCAGGAGGTGTGAGGGCTGTGTGCTGGAAGCCTTCTCACAAGTATTGATGCTAATCAGCCTTTGACTTTTTAAAAACATTTCTCCTGCTCTTGAGCTGATTTTTCTCTGCACAGTGAGGACTTGGGATGACAACAAAGTCTTTAATTATGGGGGTATTAAATCATAGCACTCAGCAGTGCCAGAGCTTGGTTATAATTTAAGCAGGAGAACGTTTCTAGAAAAATTAATTAATTGCTCATATGAATACATTAGTCTTTTTTTTTTTCCTGCTTAAGTCTGGCCAAGCAGAATTCCTTCCCTATTCCTCCACTACACCACACCACAGCCCTCTGCAGATCATCTTTTCCCTTATGGATTTTGCCTCTAGTTATCTAAAGAGTTCTCTCGAGCCCTCAGGAAAATTTTCATAAATGCAGAAATTCAGGTGAAACGATTCTCTGACAATGCACTTTCTTATCCCTGGAGGCTGCCAGTCTAGGCCTGAAAGTGAGAAATTGAGCTATGCAAGGAATGAGGGTAATTTGGTGTCTGCCTGTTTCTCTGCTCATTCTATTTTCACAGAGGTATGGCATCAGGTCCTGAAGCTGGACTGGTGGGTGTACCACTCACTGGAACAATTGGTCACTTCTAGCACAGATCTTTGCCCCAGAAACCTGAGTATTTTGGAATACATCAAGGTATCACTTTCCACCCAAGGACTAAACTCATCTGCCACCATCTCTGTCTACAGAAGAGGTGTGCTGAGAATAAAGTTTCCTAAATAGGTGCAATCTGCTGGAGAAGGGGTGCATAAAAGCTGGCTTTATCTTGGCAGGGTAAGTGCTTAACACAGCTAAGTCCCAGGGAGGGGATTTCAGTGTGGAAATGCTGGAGGTGCAGACACCCTTGTTCTGTGCAGCGCCAGATTGGCATCCCTGGGAGAAAGCAGGTGTGTAAAAACCTTGAGAGCTGGCACTGGTAGCCTAAAGCACTGAGAAGCAGGAAAGTGTTTGAGGGAGAGATGACTGTGGGAACTGAACTGCTCCTTGAGGTGCAGTTAAGTGAAGTATTAGTGAAAGGAAGGTGTTGTATTATGAGCAAAAAACTTGTCTTGCTGTGTTTAGTTTATTTTGGAAAAAAAAAGGACACATGGCATTCTTGCATGCCAGGCTACTGGAGCATCTCGTATTCCAGTTTGCACCATCTGCTCTGGATGAAGCAGCTCTGACAGGCAGAAGGGATGAGGACAATCCAAAAATCAGTGTTCAGCTCCCCAACCCTTGCCTTCCACTGCTGTGGCAGCAGCTCTGGCCAGGATTCCTCCTGCTTGCACCCCTGTAAATGTGGCTCCCTCTCAGTTTCCCCTTAACATCCCTCCCTGGCAGCCTTGGGGCTCCTGGCAGCTCAAGGGCTCAGGAGCTGCCGCCCTTGCCCCGTGCAGGGCAGCCCCTTCCTACAGGTGAGAGCTGCTCTCATGTCCTGGGCTCACACTGGCAGGGCAGCACATGGGGCTGGAGGGGCTCTGCTTGAGGAGAGGGGGTCCCATGGGCACAGGACCATGTCCAGAAGACAGGATGGAAGGCACAGTGCCAGCACGATCTCAGTGCTTGCAAAATGTCCTAAACATGTTTTGGGGGACAGGGGGTGATGGTGACACCAGGCATCAACTGCCGGCCTGTTGTGGGATGCCCGGGAAAGCCAAACGTTGGCAAGAGCGTGTCCCAGCGGTGCCGGATGCTCAGGCCGGCAGTGCCAGCAGGGTTAGCTGAGGACAGGAGTAGAAGACAGCAGGACGTGCTCAGCCAGCGGAGCTGCAGTGCTGTGCTCCAGCCAGAGGAGGAACATGGACTAAGGAATCAGCCCCTTCCCTGTCCTTGCAGCAAATATTTTCCCTGCTCCCCAATAAGCTGCAGCACTTCTTTGTCATCTGACTGCACAGGTTCATGCAGGTTTATTGATGCTTTCTCATAGATAAAACCCTCTGATTTCTTTCAGCCTCGCCTCCTTTGCTGTTTCCTACGCAGTGCCTGCTCTGCGGTCCCGTGAGGACGAGCAGTGCAGAGCCCTGCATGCTGATGGACACGGCCAGAGCTGCCTCCCCGCAGTGCCTTGGCCAGATCCAGCACTCCGCTGAGACCAGTCCCTGCCAAATGCCCTCCTGCCACTGCTACCTCCTGCTAAAAGAGATATAAAAAATAAATACATTGAGCCAACTCTGTCTTTAGGCTCAGGGATATTTTGAGGACTCTGCCACAATCTGGGATTGCACAACTTCTGTGAGCAGCTGTATCGTGCAAAGGGACAGCACTGTGCTATGAGTTGGTGTCCATTAATAGTGTGCAGTTTGCTTTTTCTTGTGAGACCCTGGGAAGCAATGGCTCCTGAGATCTTGTCATTAACACTAATGCATTTTGAATCAGTCTGTCACAGTGGGGGACCCCTGACACTCAGGACCAGAAGCAAAACAAAGCCATCAGGTGCCCAGACGTGCCGTGCACAGCCTCAGTGACATAAACCACTCATCTAATGTGCTGCTTACCAAAGATGTCTGTGAATTAAACTCCTTGTTTAGGCGATCCCAGGAGACACTTATGTACCAAACCCCTTTGCCTGCACCACGGGCTGTCTGTGTGAGTCGGTGTGCAGCAGTCATGGATACAAACATGGATACAGCTGTTTTTCCAGCAGCCCTTGGTCCCCAGCATCACAAACTGACTCTGGTGCTTCATTCTGTTTCTGCAGAGCTCCCCCCTCTCTGCGGCGCGTTCTGTACGAGCGAGCGGACGTGGCTCCTGAAGGAAAAGTACAGACTGTGCTCTGCTCGTGCACTGACAAAAATTGATCTCTGCTTTAATTAAAGCCTCCATTGTAAGTGACCTCGAGCTGCTAATGCATTTTAAAAATGAAACTTTGCCAACAGCAAATCCATACCCGTAGGGGTGACCAGGTGGGGATTCCTGCCACAGGGTGGTCTGCCTCCCTCTGGGCCAGTGATGGGTCCTAGGATGGTGTCCCACTGCACAAGCACATGCCTGCCCATGGCTCACCCTCAAACCCCTGTGTCCAGGCAGGATATAGAGCTGATGTCCTCAGCCACTTACAGGGGCTTACACTATCCTGACACCATCTTCTGCAATGCGCCCTGCTGCCAATGGGTTGCCTCTTCTCTCCCTTAGCCCGTGGCCATGGGATGCTCTTGCCTTTCCCCTTCTGCACGTTGTGGGGATGCAGCCATCGAGGCCCCTCGCAATCCTCACACCGCAATTCAGACTCACAATGAGCGAGGCCCAAAAGTAGCCAGGGAGGGAAGAAATTCACTCTGAGGTGGGGGCTCCCTGGGGGTCACCCCTGAGCCCCTTCCTTGTGTGGGCAGTGCTGGTGTGATGGGCTGCCTGGTGCAGCAGCCTCCAGCGTGCAGCACTGCATCAGCCCCAGAAAGAAAAGTCCTGTGTGTGTGTTTGTGTGTGTGTGCGAGTATTTGAAGGCTTGTGGGCTGGAGGAGATGCAGTCACCTGCAATGAACTGATGTGAAAGGGGGGAGAACACAAAAAGGCCCTCACAGGCAGAAAGTTGGGATGTGGCTGGTGCAGGATGCGGCCGCTCTCACAGGCACCATGGTAACACCACGGCTGCAGAGCGGCACCGAGCCCCGGCCATGCCTGTCTGGCCCTGTGGTCACGTCACAGGAGTGACTGTGTGTCGTGGGTTTTTGGATCCTGTCCCTGAGTCACTGCTCCCCACAGTGATGCACTGGCTGTAGGACCATGGGATGGTGGGCAGTGGGTATTCCCAACATGCCCATGTCAGCTGCTGCAGGCTGATGGCTTCCTCTGCTTTTTGACCTGGCCAGTGACCATTTCACCCAGTGACAAGTGCCTGACAGAGGCAGCAGAAACTCCTGCCCAGGCAAGTTGCTTTTTGTCCCAGTACTGGTGGAGGAGCCCCCTCAAGAGAGGTGTGCATGGTGAAATCCCAGGGGTGTGTGTGCCCTGAGCACAGAACTCCTCCTGGCTCTGTCCCACTTGCAAATTCACTGCAGCACCCAGGAGCTCAGAGAGGCCTTGTTCCCTGCCTGCCTCGTGCTTTTGTCCTGCCTGTTTGCAGAGGGCAGGGCTGGTCCCACCACCACATGCTGCCTGTTACCCTTCATCAGGGCTCTGATGCACCTAATGAAGAATTTCCAGGCCTTTGAGAAGGGATTATGTCTTCAAGAGACTAGAACAAAATATTATAAACTTAAAATAGCTGCTTCCTTATGGAATATGCCAACAAGCCCTACTGAACACCCAGTAGAGTGTAAATTTGCATTCATTTGCATACATATCCATAATTTCTGCTTCACCCATCAGCCCTGCTCCATAAAGATGCACTGCCTGACATTGTGGGCAGATGATGGTATTTGACACAGTCCAGTGCTAACAAGGCCCCTCAGTGCCACTGCCCCAACCCCCATCAGAGATGGGCCAGTGTGACTGTCCCCCAGCCCTCAGTTCCTGCCTGCACCCCTCCACAGGGACTCCAGCATCAAACTTACTTCCCCTTTACCTTGAGAAGACTTTCTCACTTCGAGGAATAATAGAATAAATCCCTAAAGACGGTTTCTTACCTATCAGTCCAGGCACAGAGGGAAGGAGCAAGCTCCAGAAGCTTCCCTGGGAATTGTTTCATCAGGACTGCACCTCACCAGCACCCAGTGGACAGGAGTGAGAGGAGGAATGGGGACCCTGAGCAGAGATCCCCAGAACTGAGCTGGCTGTTGGAAAGCAAAACAACCTTCCAGGTAATGGGTCCAGGCCCTGAAGGCTCTGGGTCATATTCTAAATTGTGTTTGGGTGCTGAATTTCTGTCATGCATCCAGAGATGCTTCCTTCAACCTGCTCTATGCCCTGGGGCAAATCCAGCACAACTAAAGCATGGGGTGCTGAGCTAGACCCCAACTTCTCTGGATACCATCTGAGACCCAAATCTCAAGGTTGAACTATCTAAAAAGAACTGACACCTGCAAAATACTGTTTAAAACCCAGAAGTAACAACAGGGAGGCCACGTCCATGTGACTGAGTCCCAAAGTGAAGGTTTGCTTTTGTTTCCTTCACTGCACAGAGACTTTTATTCAGGTGGGATCTGCTTCTGGCTTAAATCCCACCAGGAGTGATGTGAGGGACTGTGAAGGGGCTGTGAGGGCTGGAGAGGTGGTGTCCCCAAGGGAACAGTGTCTGCCCCCAGCATGAGTCCACACCATCAGGTCTCTGTCTCACTTGCATCATACAGAGGGTTGAGGTAGAAGACCTGGAGATCTTTGGGTATCTCCTCTCCAAGGTCAGCATCTGGAGGCTCCTGCAACAGCAAGGGAGGAAAAACAACCCATGGGGAAGAGAAGCAAAACCCTTGGCAAAACCCACCCAGGGCTGAGTCCCTGCAGCAGGCGAGGGGCTGGTGACCTGAGGGAGAACAGGAATGTCCCACAACGCCCTCCTGGCCTGGGGAAAGCAGGGCCCCTGTCAGAGTAACCCCAGGAGGCTTTCAGGAGTGTCAGGGCTCCCAGCCGGTCCTGCCCATGCCCCCGGGCACCCCAGTGTCCCTGGCAGTGGTGACTCACCACGTTGAACATGGGGTTGTCAAAGCCTTTGTCACTGGCTGGTGCAGGGGACGCCGGCTCCTCCATCCTGTGCCAGGTCCCGGGCAGGCTCAGGGCGGGCAACCTGGGGAAGAGCTGGGCATCACCATCCACACCCCTCCCACCCCTGCAGCTCCCCCAGCTGCAACCCTGCGTCTTGAAGAGGTGTGTGGGAAAACATACAGGGGCAAAATGTCAGGCTGTTATTGAAATGGGGTATTTGTACCCTTTCCCAGGGAAAAGCTGCTGTATCCAGCAGAAATCATTAAGCCTGGAGATGTGGGACCTGCATTCTGGAGGGAGGAGTTTGCAGAGGCAGACAACTCTAGCGCAGGCTCCACTTTGGAGCAATCATTCCTTCCCCGTGGCCTAAATGAATTGCCACAGAGCTGACACCTGTTCCCACTGCAATCTCAACAAGTACTAATTACTTTTACCATTACTTTTATCACGTTATCATTTTTTCATCTTAATCACCATCACTACTTGTATTATTTTCTTCATTACTTTTATCCTAAGGGTCCCAGTCTCACTGAGCACTCCCCTGCACTGGGCACCTGCTGCATCTGGGCTCAGCAGCAGGTCCATGCACATCACCTCAGCTCTGAGGGAAGCTCTGCCAGGCCCCTTTCAGTGGGAATAAGGGGGACCTGCACCAGGGGTAGGACAGGCCCTGGGTTCATGTTCAGCTCTGTCTCCTGTAGCTACACAAAATTCCCCCTTGCTGCTGACAGAGCTGGTTTCAAAGGCCTGTACAGCATCCAAAGAAGCATCAGTGAAAGATAAATTATCAGGTAGCAATTACAAGTCTGGGAGTTTTATTTAGAAATTAAATGAAATAAATTTCCTAGCAGATTTTTCTGCTAGGAAATACCATGTCAGCATGTGCTGAGCAGCAGGGCAGGTGTTCCTGGCTGGGCCACTGCTGCATGGTGACAAAATCCCAATGGAGGAGGTAGGAGGGAACAAACAACCTGACCTCTCTGAGGTCCTTCCAGCCCAAACCGAGTTGTGGTTCTGTGAACAGTGATGCTGGGGGTAGCAGGCTGCCAGGCCATGCCCCTCTCTGTGGGAGCCCTGGGCAGCACCATGTGCCCCCGTGTGCCAGGCTGGAGGGACAGCCTGGCCTGGCAGCTGCTCCCAAGCAGAGGCAGCCTGAATATTTGCTGGCAGAAGCCCCATCCCTACCTCAGCTTTCCCGTTCTGTAGAGAAAGAGGATCCCTCCAAGGAGCAGGAGACTGAAGAGTAGCCCCATGACTGTCCCTGCTGTGATCCTGCTCACTGCATGGCTCCCCACCTGCCCGCTGGCAGTGCTGCCAGTGGCCACTTCCACTCTGCCGCTCGAAATGCCGAGAGCTTCACCTGGGAAGAAAGGGGGATGAGGATTCTACAGGGCAACACATCCCCACACCCTTGGCAGAGGGAGCCTTCAGCTGGGTCTGGCCCTGCTTGCCTGGCTGATCTCCCTTCTCTGGGAACAGAGCTGGGATTCACAGGTGGATGAACTCAATGGGGACAAGCCACCCACACAGACCACCAGGTCCCCTGGCTGTGACCTGTGTGCCCATCAGCAGCTGCCAGCTTCCACTGTCTGCCTCTACAAGCAGCATTCAGAGCAGCTCTGCAGACAGAGACCTGGGGGCCCTGGCAGGCACCAAGCCTGGTCAGACATTGCATGGAAGCACACCAGTATCCCAGGCTGCATGAGGAGAATTGCCAGCAGGGCAAGGCAGGTGACCCACTCTGCTCTGCCCTGCCCTGCCCTGGTGAGCCACAGCTGGAGCACTGAGCCAGGCTCTCCTCAGCAGCAGCCAGTGACAGGGCAAAAAGGCAATGGGCAGACACAGAATACAGCAAATTCCACTGGAATACCTATATTTATCTAAATTTTTAGATATAAAAAATTGGTTTACTGCAAAGATGATCAGTTGAGGAGACAGGCTGCCAAGACATGCGGAATCTCCATCCTTAGAGACATTCAAAGCCCACTGGACATGTGGGCTGCTGGCAGGGAATACAAAGCCCTGGCCAGCAGTGGGTCTGGGTGCCCCTGCAGGGGACCTGCTGAGGGGCACAGGGGTGTTACCGTGCTGTGCTATGCTCTCCATGATGTCTGCTGCCAGCTGCTCCGCAGCGGTGCCCGCCTGCACTCCTGCTCTGTCATCAATCAGCACAATTTGGATGAGAGGAGTGGCACTTCGGGACATGATGCCCAGGAAGGTCTGTGCTTTGTGCACCTTGGATATGGCCATCTGCACACCAGCATATTTGGGCTTTCCAAAACACAAGGAGACACATAAAGCCCATGAGAGGGCAGGCACAAATCAGTCACATCTCCAGACAGCCACAGTGGGTGCAGCTACAAGGCCCACCTGAATCTTCATGTGAGCCCCTCCACAGAGCTGCCATCCCTGCCACAGCCATGCCATTTCCCAAAGGAGAGGCTTGCACGTCCCCTCTCCCCCAAGCTGTGACCAGCACCCAGCATGCAATGAGCCCCCATGGGGGAGAGCATGGTGAGAAAGCAATTTCATGTATCACACCCATTAAAAGCTGTATTAAGATGTGTGGCTGTAAGGAGGGCAGGCAGGCAGCTTTTAGCTCAGGATCAATAGAGCAATACCCTGGTATCGAACCTCCCAGTGCACACCTCCTCCCCCAGCAGCCCCTGGCAAAGAGGAGGGATGTCATGCTGTGTCTGACAAGCAGCAGCGTGAAGTGATGCTCTGTAGAGCATCTGAGAGCTGACCAGGGCCAGTCACCTACCCAGGGCTTGCCTGCTGGTGAATGGAAAAGCAGCTCAGGGTCGGTCTGAGGCCAGGGAATGCTCTGCTGCAGGTTTGCATGATCCCAGCTGTGTGTGCTGAGCTCCTATGTGACCTAGACCTGACCTCCTCTGTTTTCTAGAGAAGTGGTATCGAACCTCCCAGTTGCATCCTTCCCCACTGCATGCCAGCAGCTCTTCCTGCCCTGAGCTGAGTGGATGGTGGGGAGCAAGGGACCCAGCCCCACAGCAAGCAGGCACATCCAAGAGGTCACATGGGGAGGGTGGGCCCTGCAGGGTGGTGGGGAGGGAGCTGCACCCCTGGCATCACTGGGACCGTGTGCCCACCCCAGACAGTCCCACAGGCATCAAGTCACTGGCAGATGTGGCCAGTGGCTTGTGGTTTCATTAGCCCCTCCCAGTCTCACAGGCTGATGTACCTGGCTCAGCAACTCCTGGACCAATCTGTCCTGGTACTTCTGCAGGTCAAAATCAGGAGTGAAATCCAGGTTAATGGTGGCCCCTGGAGGCAGAAAAGAGACAGACATCAAACTGTCACCACGTGTGGGCAGAGAGCAGCCACGGCAGCACAGCTGTGACTGCCACAAAAGGCACTGGGGACCCTGTGGTACCCTGTGCAACTGGTCTGGCTGGGCTCAAAGAGAAAGCTCCCTTGCTGGTCTTTCTGTCAGCTGAGTTGGATGAAAGGCTTTTGGCTTTCCACCATATTCTGGAGAGAAGCTTTCCCTGGAAAGCTTTCTCCCACTTATCCCTCTGGGAAGCTCTTCACGTCCCTGGTTCTGGGGCCATGAGGCTGTGGTGCAGCAGCACTACCCTGGCTTTGAGGGGAAGGCTGAGAGCAGGGAACATCTGTGCTCCCTGCATCACTGCACTGCAGTCATGGAGACAAATATTTTCCCGGGGAAAAATACAATTAAGCATTTGCTGAAATTTTAAATTGTCCTAAAGATTCTAAGGGATTATGCTTTTAGGAACATGTTGGAGAAACATATGGTGCCATTTTAATGAATTTGGTATGACACACCAAATATTGGATACCAAGTATCCAGGTACAGTTGTACATGAAAAATTGCCCCTAGCAACATTTCATGCAGATTAATGGAGGAGCACCCATTGCAGAGAGAACGCTGTCAATCCACACGCTTTTATTTTAAATGAAATTTAAAAACTGGCTGTTGGGAAGCTGACATTGCAGTGGAAAAGGTTGCATTTCCTCTGCGTGTTTTTGGCTGCATAAACTCAGCAGAGCCCTATTAGCTTGACAAGCTGTGACATCCTGACAGGATAAACCAGAAGCAGGGACAAAGGGCTGCGACTCAGAACAGGCTCCCAAAAGCCAGGATCTCTTCAGAGAGACGTGCTGGGAAGGTGGGACGATTGCATGTGCACATGGGACCCACAGATGGGAGCCTTGGCCGCAGTGATGCAGCAAAACTTCAGTTTACAACCAGCAGCAAGCAACCCCTGCAGCCAGCTTGCCCCCATGGAGCCAGGGGTAGCAGGCTGGGGCAGCTGGCATGGCAGGGAGAAGGAATAGGGCCGTGCCCCCCACTCACCACAGACCCCACAGCAGTGGCCAAGGGGCTGCAAAGGGCTCTGGCACGCTGGCTCTGGGCACTGCCTCCCTGCTGCCCTGAGCAGGGCTGCGCAGATGCGGGGGCCATCCTAAAGGAGAGCAGGGCAATGTCAGTCCCCCGCCCCACAAACTGCACCGGAGCCCCCAAAATGGGAAAGGGCAGACTCACCAGGGCATTCCCACAGGCACAGCCAGACTTATCAGGACAGCCAGTGCCTGTCACCTGCAGAGTGCCATTGCCATGGAACTGCAGCGGGGCAGAGGGGCCCCCCAGGTACCCAGCCCAGGATGATGGGGTGTTCAGCTCCTGTGCAGGGAAGAGCAGCAAAGCGGATGAGTATCCCAGGACAGGTGCCAGTGCTGTCCCCAGGTGCTGCTGGGACACGTGGTGTCACATCTGATGGCCACTACTGGACAGCCCCACTGCAGGCAGTGATGCAGCAGGAAACCCCTGCCAATCCACCCATTCCATCTTTTCTCCTAGACCAAAAGAAAAACTCTCTCTAAAAGCAAAAACAATGACAATGAGATGGCTGGGCCTTTTCTTCTTTTGCTTTCTGTCTTTCCAGTGGCTCAGAGAATTCAAGTTACCAGCTTTTCACTACTGGGAGGAAGGGGGCTGGATCTGAGCTGTTTTCCTTCTATCTGGGAAGAATTTCTACGTGCTTGGCATTAGCAAAGGCTGAGCTGGACTGACCAGCCTCATCGTGCCAAGTCACTGGTGATTCCCTCACCCACTCTCTTCCACAGGAAATGTCGCCATGCTCTGGCACAACAGGCAGATTTCTCGGGACCTGGGGTGAAAATAGTCACAGAGCAGAGAGTAGGCTGGCTACAAAGGGATAGAGAAGCTCCTAAGGTCAGCTCTTAGAACACATGCTATGATCATAAAAGCACCTTCTCCTTCCATCTCATTGCTCAGCAGCAGTCCCTGCCCTGAGGGACGGCCAGCAGTGGGCCCTGGGGGTGATTACATGCTGTGGGGTAGTCTGAGGCATCAGCAGGACCAGCATAATCTGAGCACCCAAGAGCATCCACCTCTCCATCCCAGGGGCTGTGTGTGCCTGGAGTGAGTTCCACTGGGGCGCTGCCTTGTTCAGACTCGCCTGTGCCCGCCTGGGCCCTGGCTGAGGCTGTTACTCAAAAAGCAGCTCCCTAATGCCTGGCCCCGAAATAGCAGATCCCAGCCAGCGCAGCAGCAGAAATAATAAATAACTTATGAAACGCCTGCCGCATCTCCCAGCCCTGGAAGGAGCCTGTGTTTACCGCTGCAGCGCCTGCGATCTTCTGCTCCTCCGAGCAGGAGGGACAGGGCTCGTGGGGACCCCGGCTCCGGGGCTGAGGCACGGCAGGCTGCCAGCGCTTCTATAATTATCCTTCCAATCAATTAAAGAGCAGCGCTGAAGCAAAGCTGCGAGATGATCGCTGGCCACAGGCCACGTTAAGGTCGGGGGCAGGAGGGAGGTGTCCCCAGAGGGTCCCCGAGCAGCACGGCCGCGGACACGTGCCTGGGAAGGCAGCGACCCCGGCAGCCAGGGAGGCGGCCATTTGCTGCTGGTTTGACCCGTGCATATTGGCCCTTTTTAAACACGCACAGAGACAGCCTGCGCTCCCACACCGAGGGAGGGAGGCGATAAGAAACCGGTCGATGCAAAAAGCCATCGAGGCCATCCACAGCAGCAGCAGCACACGGAGCTGCAGCCCCACGGGTGTGCCCCATCTCCCTGCAGCGCTGCTCCCCCATCTCCGGCTGGTCCTGCCTCGGGGCTGTGGGGAGAAGGTGTGGAGCCAGTTTCTCGTCCTGCCCACCTTACCTGGCCCATGACGGAGATGCTGCGGAGGTGAATCACTGGCTGCGATGAGTCAGTGTTTACCCGGAAGGAGCTCTGGGGCTGGAAGAGAACATCGTCGTAGCGGCACGGGACGCGCTCCTCATGCACGGAGAAGATGGGCCCGCGGGGCTGGAGCTGCCCGCTGGGCACGACAGCCTGCCACAGAGTGGGGTCGAACCAGGCGCGGTGCTCAGCATCAGCGAACCTCACTGCTGCCCCTGGAAAAGCGATGGAAAAGGCTGAGCATGGCCCAAACCCAAACCCAAAGCCCAGCAGATGGATCTGGGTTGGTAAAGCCAGGCCCTGTCTGGCCTGAAGTGAAGGATCTCACCCCGTGGGCAGTGAGATCACGGGCAGCCACTGCAGCATTTCCCAGAGCTTGGCAAAGCTTCCCAGAACTCAGGGCTGGGGTCTCAGCCCAAATCCTACATCTGCCTGCAGGCTTCCAGGCCCAGATCCCACAGGATATTTTCACCCCGTTTCTTAAAGCTCATCCTTCTGGTTAAGGAGGAAAACATCTGCCTGAATGTTGAGTAACAGCTAAACCTGATAAAAATGGGTATGATAATTCATGTCCCAGTTTCCCAGCAGCCTGGCAGGTGGGCAGAAATGTGACCAGTGCTGTTCCCTGCAGCAGGTAACCCCAAAGCCAGTGCCCCATTTAACTATCAATTATTTAATCATTAACCATTCCCCTGCTGGTTTGTCTCATCATGCATTGCCCTGATTCCTTCTCTCCCTTCCCAGCAGCTGAACCTTTACCAATTCAGCCAGCGTGCAAGTACTTAGTGACTGAATTATTTGCACTCATTTTGAAATTGTGCTTTAAAGAAGTCTATTTGTGAAACGTGTCCCAGAAACGCCAGCTGATTTCAGGGGAGCAGTGCATGGTCAGCAGGAAAAGCCCAGTGCCAAGCACAGATGCCAGAGCATCCCTGCTGGGGGGCAAACAGCCCCAAAACAAAAAAATGATATGCAGGAAGGATTTCAGAGTGGCTCCAGGCAGTCTTAAGCTACAATCCTTCCTCTGATTTAGACTTTTTCTCCATTTTTTATATTTTCTTTTTTTTTTTTTCTTTCAGATTGTAGGCACAGGTGCTCTGCTTGAATGCTTCCTTCCCTGTAGAGGAACTAAAAAGTTACTTGCCACTGAAAGCATGGGGTAGTTCTTAAGCACTCAAAATACACCTCCCAAGAAAACAGCTTTCAGATAATAGCAGGCACCAACAACACAAATCTGCAGTCTCAGCCACGGGCTGCAGGCTGGGATGGGAGGGGAGGATGTGTGTGGGTGCCAAAATCCAGCTTGCTGTGATGGCCATGGTTTGGCTCACCAGTGTGTAACTCCTAACTGGTTTTCTTTAGAAACTGTGGCAGAGAAAATAAGGGCTTTGATGTGGCTACATGCTTAATAGGCAGGGGAAAATACAAACAATATTTGCCTCTCTGCTACAACTTCAAAGGCTTCCCTACTATAATTACCTTTTTAGAGGACAGGTGATGTAGGAGGAAAAAAAGATCTGATGTGAGGGAGGTCATCAAAGAAAAGGTAAGTATTGAAGAGGAGTGATTCACTTTGCTCTGAGGTAGGATCTTTGTAGAGGTATTTGGGCTGAATTTGCATGATTCATCACAGGCTGAGGGGGTGCCTGGTTTGGGCACAAAATACCTGAGTCACAGCCTGGATCCCAGCTGCCATCGAAAGCCGTGAATGCTGCACCAGCTGCCAGCACGAATTCTCCGTTCAGGGGCAGGTACTAGATGAAGGGATGCAGAGTGTTACTGTCCAGCTGCCAGCCACCCAGGCTGGTAATCAAATAACACTGCTAATTATTAGGCTGCCTATTACACTCAGAGACTCCAAGGCACTTTACAGTTAGCAGGAGCTATCCTTACCGTGCCCCATGTAAATGGGAAAGTACCAGCTCCTGGTTTTATGGATGGGGATCCTGCAATGGGGAGAGGCAGTTTGATGTTATCTTCCGTAACACAGAAAAGCATTTAGAGAAGCAAGAAAAGGAAAAAGCAAAATAAGCTCTTTGGCAGTTTCTTCCTCCTCTTGTACATACTCACAGCAGCTCAGGAATGGACTTATACATGGTTGGTACACCAAGAAAAACCCAGCCTTACTCTGCAATTGCCAGAACCCCTCACTTAATGGGTTCCCACCTCCAGGGGCTGTGCTTGCCCCACAAAATATAGCTCAGGGGCCCAGGCTATGCTTGGCACAGTGTCAGGTAGTGAATTCACACTGAGCACAAGCTAAGGGAAATGCCCAGTGGCATTTGGAGCAGATTGCCATAGCCAGACCCTCTTCTTGTTGGGTAGGACATCACCAGCAGGTAGCCAGGGTCAGCCAGGGTCACGGTACTGACCTGGCTTCAGCCTGGCCATTGACAAACCTCAACAGGCACAGCTCTGCCATGGGATCTTTTTCAGCAAGAAACTGTGGCCACCTGGGTCACCAGCCAGCACTGCCAACTCTAGGACAGGCCCTGGTAAATGATCAACTCAGGTAACTCATTCACAGGTTATTCAGCCCAGCCCATCTTATTAGCCCATCTTACACTTAAAAACTGCAGAGAAAAAGTCATGGATTCTCCCAATACTTTAGAGCCAGTGATGCCCAAGGCTCCCTTCGCTAATTTGGTCTATCCAGTGTTTTAGCATCACTCCCCAACAGCAGCTGAAAGCCCTCCAGGACTGAGTTATGCCAACATACAGGGTCCTGTGCTCAGGCATAAAAAGTTAAATGGGATTTTAAGGTTCTACTTAACTGGTCTTTAAATATGTATGTAGGTTAGAGGAAGCAAGACTTATGACTGTCTGTTGCAGGTGGCTGTGGTAGCTCTCTGTCCCTGGCCAGTCTTGCCTGAGGATGCTCAGTCCTGCTCAGAGGCCACCATGGGGAAGGCATGGGGGAGGTGGACAAGGCAGAAAGCTCATCAACCCCAAACTGTAGGTAGGCACCTGCTAAGAAGTTTAGTGCCTGGGTGGTGCAGTGCTTTGAAGCCCTGGTGCCCCTCTTGGGTCAGGAACCATGAGAAGATAGGGTAGAGAGCAGAGGGTGGCTGCCACCAAGGAGAGTCCCACAGTGCTCCTCTGCACCATCTGCTTTGGACCCAGCTATGCCACACACTGGGCTGGACAAGAGGGGATGACACTGGGAATAACTGAGGTTGGGGCAATGTGTGCCCCATGTGTGTGGAGTCTCCTCCCCAGCCAAGAAGAAGCCTTTGCCTTTGGACACGGCTCCATCAGACCACAGCAGTGTCCTGCCGTCAGGTTCTCTGAATTTTTATTATTTTTGAGTAGAGGAAATTTGTCCAATACTGAAGCACTGAAAAAGGCTGAAAGGTCTGCCAGGATACAAAAGGCATCATGTCCTTTAGCTGCAGATGAAAAAGCCATCAAAACATGTCTGTATTGAGGCTCAGGACTTGGCCTGCATTCAGTTGAGTGAGGGCAATGCTACCAGCTTCAACCACAAAATGCTGTACTTCACTTCAAGTGCCCTGGCTTGTTTTCCTGTGAGTTCAGGCAGGAGCAGGCAATGGGACATTTTGGAGCAGTCAGCTGTCACCCATAGTCAGGCCAGTGCCAGCAGCACTGCCAGCCCAGTCCCTTCTCCCAGCCTGGCTGGGTCATTGCAGTCTGGAGCCGCCGGGCTCCTCTTGCCTGGTTTGCAGGCTGGCCCCTGTGTCCAGCTGTGCACAACGAGGCCTGGCAGGAAGGGTGGCCAGCTGGCTGCTGAGGCCCATCTGAGCTGCTCTGCCTGGGGCTTTGGTTGGGAGGCAGCAGCTCCTTTCACCAGCATGGGGTACCAGCTCTCACGGCAGTCAGCTCTGGACACTCACACCCAAAGCTGTGGGGATCTCTGGGTGGAAGAAGGAAAATCAGCCAGCTGGTGAGGGGGATGGTTACACAGCCCGACTATGGTTGGTCTCTGCCTGCTTTCCCAGGCTGCTGAAGCTGCTGTTTGTGAGTGTTGTGGCTGGATCAAGACCACTGGGTTGTTAAGTCCCTGCTCTCATCCCTGCCTGCCTGCCAGCCAGCTCTTTGCCTTGTAGTTACCACTTTGACTACTGCCGTGGCTCAGAGCTTCCCAAACACCCTGTGAGGACCATGAAGGACGTAAGAAGCTTTTGCGTCCAAGGGGATTGTTCATTCAGACCCTCACAAACTAACTAAGGGAGAAGGAGAACACATCAAGGACTCACGTGGCGGAGCTGAGTTCAGTTTGGTAAGAGAGGAGATGAGGTGTAAGAGGATAACTTGGTCAGTAAGGGATGCACAGTGGTTCCATGAGCAATTGAGGTGGTGCATCCTGCACGTGCTTGGGAGGCTGAGCAGGTCTGGAAGGGCCAGCAGGACACAGCATCAGTTCTGCTCAAGAGGAGAGCTGGGAGAAATGTGTCATGCCAAATCTGCCTCACGCCAAACCTGGCCCATGCCTGCAGCACCTGTGCTCTGGAGACATTTGCCTCTGAGCTCTCTGGACAAGGTGCAGCTTCTCCAGACACCATAGGAGATCCCCTTCCACTGCTGAGGCCAAAATCCCAGGCTCGCTGGACTTCCCAAGCCCAGAGGAAGCTGTTCATGTGGGTGTCAGTGTGGCAGGGAAATGAGAGTAAACACACACAATGTCCCTTCACACCCTGGGATTACCCAAACATTGCAAGAATCAGCCCTGGAATTAAGATGCAACACAACACGATGCAAGACAGGGGACAGTGTCACCTCATCTCCACAAACATGAAGTTCAGGAAGAGCTCTGTACTTCTGATTCATCACAGGAATTTCTGGGGCTGGGCCCTGCAGCTATGGCTCCCTGCCCACTGAGGCATTTGTGCTGCACATCCACCACCAGCCCTGCCTGAGATCCTCGCCACTGGGCAGCGTTTCAGGAGTGTCTTCATCATCCAGCAGACCTTTGTAAATAATTTGCCCTTTCTTTCTTCCTAGCATAAGTTAAGCATCTCAGCTCACTGCAGAGGACAAATAGAGACTCTGGTTGGGCAGTGGTTTTCTACCTTTGGGAGTTTAGTATGGAAATTGCATCCAGGTTGGGCCACTTTCCAAGTACATTTTGAACTGAGCAATGACAGGTACCAATGGACCAAAGCCAAAAAGCTGGCAGTTTCCTCTGCTTTCCTTTCCTCCTGTCAACCCTGTACTCCAGGGCCATTAATACATCAGTGCTTAGAGTCCCATTAGTCATTTCCCATCCCTGATACTGGTAAATCACTTATCTCCTCAGTTATCATTATCAAGTGTAATGACAACTGAAATGCAGTCATCATTGTTCTTACCAAAGTTAGAAAAAAAAATAAAAGAAAACCAAAGGAAAGACCTCTTGTGCTCTTGGACCAGCCCCAGCATTGCACTACCAGGAGGAATCTGCCCCAATGCATAGGTAGAAAAGAAACTAACCTCCAAAATGTGAAATAAAAAAAATAGCAAACTCCTGAGAGATGGCTTTCCAATCAGGTGGCCTTAACCAGCCTCTGGCACATGCTGGCTCCACTTGAGTCACAAGAGTGGGCTGAGATGACTGGCATGTCACCATCATCAGCACAGGAAAAATGCAGTGCTTGTGCTTTAACCTGGGTGAACAACACTTGTGACTGCAGCCAGGTCTTTCCCCCAGCCTTGCTTTTATTTGCAGCATCAATGCACTTGAATTCTTTGCTTGGATGAGATGGTGTCACCATCTCCATCATTCAAAACTAAGACTGCCTGGGCACGCTGAGCTCCACAGTGCTGCACCCACGGCTGCACCAGCAGGCAGGTCAGCAGCCATCAGCCCCCAGATACATCTCCTTGCCTGGCACCCAGCCCAGGAGCAGCTTTGGCACTGGTGCTGCCGGGCCTCCATTGAAAAACCTCACTGGGATAGGATGCAGGTGGGCTATTGCTCCAACACAGATTGTTGTAAGCAATAATGCTCCAAGGAAATTATTTCCATAATTTTTCCCAGTACTGCCCTGCTGGGGCGGTGGCAGCCCATGGATGGCAGCTGGGGCAGCAGGCGGGTGGGCCCTGCCCATTCTGCCCACAGGTGGAAGAGCAGGGATCTTCCCAGTGCCTGCCGGGGCTGGGGGTCTCAGCACTGCTGGTGGTGGTGCATGGGTGATGTCCTGCTGTTGGCTGACACCCCAGAAGGGCACAGGGCCAGGGTCACCCACAGGTGAATCCCTCTGGCAACTCTGGAGAATTGCCAGGGGCTCACTTGCAGCAGCATTTCTTGGGTTCATTACTGGGGCTTCATTTTTTCACCTCTGGTCCAGGTGAATCTTTCACCTGCACCTTCAGGACAGTGTCCTTCCCCTCAGCCACACATGCCACCCCACACCACCAGTTTGCTGCCAGAGCCATCCTGTTCCTGCCACAGCCCTTGATCCCACAGCAGCTAATCCAGGTCCCCAGCTAGGCAGGATGACCTCCTGTGTGAGCCAAGGAGGGTCACCTGCTGCTGGAGTAGCACCTTGCTGCCCCAAGACCTCCCTGCCCAGGCACACGGTCCCATGAGGAACAGGGCTTTAGCTTCCCAAGGAAACCAGGCCAGAAATGCAGCCTGTATTCCCATGCAGCCCCTGCTCATGCAGGCTGGTGCAGCACACCTGGGGCACAGAAGCTGGTGCTGCTGTCCATGGTCCCCACCAGCGATGGGGGGGATGCCCACAGCCCTGCTCTGATCCTAGCAACAGCTCACCCCTCTGCTTCTGACCCAGAGCAGGCAGGAGCACAGGCACAGGAGAGGCGTGCCAGGGGATATCACCATTTCAGTGTCATCCCCTGCAAGCTAACGAGGTGCTTGGCTGCTGTCCCTCCCCTCCCGCCCAGCAGCAGCAGCACAGCCGCGCTGTCATTAATGCCAGAGCCGGCTCCCCTGCTGTGTCTGCTCGTCACGTTTTAGGTTGTGTTTCAGCACACGGGCTCCCCACAGCACCTGCCCAACCCGGCCTTGCCACCACACCCCCTGCCACAGGCCTGGCCTGACACATGAGGTTCCCAACACATCACAGTCCTGCCCATCCCTACAGAGAAGCCACAGCTCCTGGCCATCCCACATAGGTTTGGCCCCTGCCAAACCACCCCACAGGGCCCAGTGAAAGCCATGGGAGGATAAAAAAACCCCATCAGACCCCAAAAGCCCATTAACTTGATGGCAAGATCCCCAGTACACACTTCTAGCCAAACAGGTCCCGACAGAAACCAGGTGTCACAGGGACATGGGAAGCCCTTGGGTAGCTGAAGACTTTGAGCTATGAATGCAGATGAGAGAAAGGCTTAAAGCCATTTGCCAAATCTATTTCAGATTAGTTAAGCTCCTATTCCTGAATTTTCCTCTACAGACAAGGTCAGAGAAAGCCAGGAAGAGGCTTGAGGTGTGGGCAGAGGGGCTGTGCCCAGCAGTGAAGGGATGGCAGACGGTCCATGGAGCAGCTTCCCAGCCAGACGGGCTCCAGCATCCGCTACAGCCCAGGATGCTGGCAAGCTGCTCTGCTCATCACAGACTTTAGTAACTCCTCCTGCTGGAAACCAGCCTGAAATGAGCAAATAGGCTCGGAGAGATGAGTGTAAATGGCTGTTTTACCAAACTCCTTTCCTAGCACACACCTTCAGTGTGAATGCTGACACAAAAAAGACTGCAGGATTCCATCTTAGAATTATGTGCTGGCACACACTCCCCTGAAATTTTTTACCTTCATCTTAGGGGAAGGAAAAATAATCCCTTTCCTGGTTGTCTCATTACCCCGCTGTCTGGGAAGAGGTGGGGGAGGGAGCACCAGTGCCTGGGACTAGCGCGAACTGTGGCAATTCATTAGAGCCGGTGCCCCTGGAGAGCAATTGGCATTTCAAGATCAATCTCTGCCAGGAACCGAGCGGGAGCATCCTGCAGCAAAGCTGAGTACATTCTGCTCTCGCAATTAGGCAGCTAAAAATATAAGGCTGGGGGAAGTATCCCTGGTCAGACCCCAGTGCCCGGCACACTCCAAACCCTTGCCCAGCCTTGCAGCCCCTCGTGGGGCTGGCAGGGAGGGGGTACGGACAGATGCTGCCCCACAGCAGAGCTCAGGGATGGGGCAGAGCTGGAAAGGTGATGCCAGGGCTGCCGAGTAACCCCAGCCAGTGTCCTGCCCTGGGGTCGAGCAAGGCTGCTCTGCCCATGTGAATAAACCTGACTCCTGCCACCCCAAAAATAGAAGCAGCAGCGTCCACCCCTGGCCCGCATGTCAGTGCCGGCCGGCTGAGGCACAAACTGCACAAGGGCTGGGGCAAACACCAGGCTCATTGCTGCAGCCATGCCCTGGGCTGGCTCCCTTTGGAAGCACAGCCATAGCCAGAGGGTCCAATCCCTCGAAGGAGTCTTTCTCCCCATCAGGAGACAAACAAAGCCAAAGTCTGCCTCGCCCTGGAGCACCCATGCCAAGCATCATCACTTCCATTTCCATCTTTTCTGCACATTTAGTCTCAGGCACCTCCAAAAGCTGGCTAAATACTGATCTGCGTCTTTAGGCAGCTAAATACCATAGAAAATCCAACCTAATCACAACAGTTGTGCATCAAAGCCACTTACGCTTAAGCTGGATTTGGACTTAGTGTGTGACTGAATTAGGGATCCATTTGAAATTTCAAGTAACTGCTGAGCTGGGTGCTCAGTGGGTGAGCTCTAAGCAGGGAGGTAGGCTCTGTGCCCCAACAGCCTCCTTCCAAGGAGGCATCTCCCAGCACTTGGCTGCTGCCCACACGGGATGGATGGGGAGAGGGGCTGGAGAGCCCACCATACAGAAGTGAGCTTCCACGTAAATGTCTCAGAGAGGAGCAATGGTGACACAAGGACCGCCTGATGCTCCACTCAGCTGGGGAGTTGGGATGGGAGATCTCATGCTGTGCCTCCACCACCAGCACCAAGCATCCTCCCCTACACTTGCCACAGCAGGCACTATCTTCATGAAAGTCACTGAGAGCTTAATCCCTCCCCAGCTGTGAATTTCCTTCTATGCTACTATAGCAAACAACATTCTGCTTTTTTTTTATTTTTTGGCCAAAGGCTGTATAGCATCTCCATGGTGACTCTAAAGCTTAATGTATTCTTGCTGATTTAAGTGATTAATGCTCCAGCGCGCGTGGCTGGCAGCCAAACAGGTACAGCCCAGCCTCTCTGCAAAAAGCCTCATGACCAATTCATTCTCTAACCAGCTGGTTGCCAAATTTCATGCCATTTGCCTGAGTGGCAGCCCAGCTCAGGTGGTGAGTTTCATTCCTTTTTCATCCCTAACCCTGGCAGTCCCTGTATCACCTGGTGACAGCAGAGCATGGCAGTGAACAGGAGGGAAGTGCCTGAGCTGAAATTAAAAAGAAATATGAACCACCTCACTAAGAGACATGCTGGGACAGTTCACAGGGAATCGCCGGGGCAGTGATGCTCAGAAGGAAGCTGTGGACTGCAGTACACGTTACAGGCAGGGCTGGCTGCAGTGCAATTCATTGCAGGAGGGGAATGGTGCCCTCACAGCTCGTGTGATGCTTCATTCCCTCATGGATCTCACAGCTCGTGTGATGCTTCATTCCCTCATGGATTCCCCAGCAGTCCGCCCCATCTGCACAGCAGCAGGACTTTAAAACTCACTGTAACCCTGCAGCCTGTGCAGCTGCCTGCCTGCAGCAGGGGCCCAGAGAAACCCCAAGGCAGCAGAGGGTCCCCTGGCTCCCACCAGCACTCTGGATCCTTCGACTGGGATGGGCCAGGGGTCACTGGGGCACCCTGACCCATCCCTGAGTGGCAGAAGGAGCCATCCACCCGAGCAGGGGGCAGGGCCACGGATGTTGTTTCGTGTTGTGCAAAGGTTGTGCTGATCTCCCTCTCCTCAGGCTGCTCAGCTCTGCTCTCCAGCTTGGCTGCGGGAGGCTCAGCCATAATGACTGACGCTGCTCTGCAATTATGCACTTTGCAGGCCTCTGATGAAAGTACTTTAGAAATATTATACATTCATCTGTAAGTAAAATAAAATCTACTGGAGTGGTATTTTGCTCTTTTCTTCTCTGGGTAAATTCCACATCATTTATTACATTATATTTGTACGTATTTCCCCAGTACATTCTTTCCTTCAAAAATTCATATTTAAAATGCCATATAAATAAAGTATCTTCTCCAAATATTTGTACAGGGATTAAACGTGGCACATGGCGTTATTAAAGCATCAAAACTATTAGTGGCGTAGACAGCCTGAACAAATTACACCACATAAATTTCAAGGGCTTCTTCAAATTTAATGGCCAATAAAAGAGCAAAGCTGCCCTAAAACTGAGAGAGGAAACTCGTCCACAAGCTCACCAGGTCTAGAGGAGGAGGTTTTCCAAACAGGATCCAGCCCACCTCTTCCTGTCTCAGCACTGAGAGAGGGCTCACTGGTGACCCATCCCCCCCTGGCAGGTTGGGGCAGTGGGTTTGCTTTTCCCTTTAATTCCCCCCTGTTAAACTTTACCTTCCAAGCCACAGAAGTTGAGAGCCCCTGTTTCCATGGCTGCCTGTCAGCCTGCTCTGGGGCAGAGTTCCTCATGTGGGGCAAAACCAGGTTGCTCAGAAACCCCTCCGAGTTGAGCCCCCACCCCCAATCTTATATTCACTCAACAAACATTTCAGCAGGGTTGTGCCCATCCTGCCACAGCTAGACTGATAATACCACAGAAAAATACAAAACCCAATGGCACTTGAAAGAAAATTTCTCAAGCAACATTTTGGGATTTCCCAGAACAGTTTGTTTTCATTACGAGATATTTTGATGTCAGCTTCACTTAGCCTCTGCCCAGGGCTAGTGCCTGCTCTGTCAACAATGCTGTGTGTTGGTGCTCCTCAGTCAGCTACTGCCAAGCTCTCCATCACTTGGAGGGGGTTTTATCCCTCCTTTGAGGAGGAAAAATCAATTTCTTTCAAATGAAATTGGCTTTTGCTGTACTCTCTCTCATCTCCCCTAATTAGAAAACAAACAAACAAAATTTCCCCATACCAAAACAAACAAACAAACCAGAAATGGGCTTTTAGGTTCCATGGTACAGAGAAACCCAGGCTGCTGTAGGACTCCTGTCCCTCACCCCAGCTGAGGCATCCTTGGTCTGGCTGGACCATGGAGGAAAGTGTCAAGGTCCATGGAATGACTTTAAACTGACAGAAGACAGTAGGACATTAGATATTAGGAAGAAATTCCTACTGTGAGGTGATGAGGCTCTGGAACAGGTTGCCCAGAGAAGCTGTGGATGCTCCATTCCCAGAAGTGTTCTGGGCCAGGCTGGATGGGACTTTGAGCAACCTGGTCTGTGGAAGGTGGGCTTGACCATGGCAGGGGGTTGGGACTGATGACTTTTAGGTCCCTTCCAAGTCAAACCATTTTATGATTCTGTGGAGAGGGGGACAGGGGAATGTGCCACCAGAGAGAGCCCCAGGGCTGGCCCTGCCCTCGCCCACCCTCTTACAGCTGTGCACACCAAGCCTTACCATGTCTGTCAGCGCGTGGGCAGACCTGACAAAGACTGAGACAACCTGTAAGAAAAGCAAGAATAAAGTGAGCTTTTTCCTGTTAGGTAAAGGGGCTTTTCCAATGCCTGATGATGTTTAGCAAAAACAAAAAAATAAATTTAAAATGTCCATACCTTGTCCTTCTCAAAGTGAACCACATCCCTGGCACAGGGGACTCTGCCTTTATCCCAGTTGGAGGCGGTTTCAAAATTGGTGTTGGGGATCCACTGCTTGTACACAGCAGTGGTGGCAGCTGGGAGGGAACAGAAAAACCAATTTAACCCAGTATGTGGGAGACACCAGGAACCTGCTCCAGGATGTGCTTTAGGATGGCTTGGCATTTTTAGACCAGATTTGGGGATTTCCCACCCAAGAGCAGCTCCTGCATTGTCCCAGCTGTGCAATGACAGCCCTTCTCTACACTGGGGATTTGGTTTTGGCTGGGTAATGGTTTTACCAACCCAGACAGGAAGAGAAGCAAGGGACAAACACTCAGCAAGCAGACAGCAGGCAGGAAAGTGTCCTGCAGCCAAAAGGTAAGAATAACACAGACCTGGTAGTTAAGCAATCCTTGCAGGGGGTTTTGCTGTCACTCAAAACTAATTAAACAAGTAAAGATTCCTCAACATTCAGTTTCCAGAAGTACAGAGTGGGCATGCAGAGCTGGGATACCACTAAGACAGAGCAAGAGAAGAAAGGGCATTTGCTATGGGACGTGTAGCACAAGTACAGGCTGGTTTCATGTGTTTGGAGCTGGAGGGGGAGGATTCAATGGTGTTCTTCATCCTGAGGCAAAAACATGTTGGGAAACAGGGTTGTTCCCCTTGGGGTTTCCTGGGACAGGGGCAGTCCTGCCCTTGGGGCCCCACAGGGATGAGCCGGCTGGGCAGGGCCAGGACATGGCAGCAGGGGTTTTCACTCTGACCTCTCTGATTGCACAAGCACAGCAGAGCAGCCTCCCAACCTGCCACTGCCCAGGCTTGGCTGGGGGATGCATGTTCAGCTGAAGATGAATGAATCTCCAGCAGCCTGAATTAAATGGCTTCAGGCAAGTGAGTATGAGACAATGACAAAAAAACCCAATTTCCCCCCTTTTAATGGATCATCTTTTCTGTAGGAGAAAGACCCAGAAAATTACAAAAAACTTAGAAAGCCTGTGGTGGAAGAGACTGGGGCAATGGAGAGGGCGTGGAGAGGGATCGGCGGCCGAGCCTGGGGCGGGAGGGGGCTCTGAATGACTCCGGCTGACAGAGGAAGGTGTGAGGCACAAAGCCTGAGCCCGGCTACTCCAAATGATGGGGGGCGATGCGGCACCAGGGGCTCCATCAGCACGCAAGGATCACCTGGAGGTGTAACACGCGCTTTACTCTGCCAGGGGCTCTGCCGAGACCGCTGGCTGTAGCAGCCATCTCCAGGTGAACAGAAACGATGTGTTTTTAACCAGAACGAAAGTCCTGGAGCCCAGGTACAAGGCGCAGAGGGGCTGCGGATGCCTGAAGGAGCCCTCAGGCGGAGCGAACACACCCGTGCCGTGTCCTCTGTAAAACCCTCCGAGAGGGAACAAAGCCATTACCGGTGGTTCAGAACTGGAGCCAAGCAGCTGCTCGCAGTGTTGTGGGCATTAACACCTTGCTGGCTCAGAGGAGAAAAGAGCTCAAGAAGGAAATTAAAGCCCCCAGAGAGTAATGGCAAGTTGTTCCATCCTTGCTGCGGTTCCCTCGTGACCCTGCCGCCCCGGGAAGCTGCGGAGCGGAGAGGCCAGAGCTGCAGCCGAAAGGCTCGGCCAGCCCCACCACACAAAGCCTCCCGTCCCGCGGGCCAAGCGAGCTCACAGCCGGGCACACCCTGGAGCCGGCCCCGCATCCGACCCGGCTGCAGCAGCGGCTCCCCCGGCCGCAGGTTAATCCCTGTGCCCCATCGCATTCCTGCACCCTCCCGAGCCCTGGATATAGCAGTGTGCTGTTTAATCGGCCCTGTCTCCCGGGAAGCGCAGTCCTTGAACATCAAAGCCACATGCATATTCCACAGGGAGCGCGTCCCGCAGCGCAGCGCTGCTCACTCCGAGTGGGAGGCAGGCTCAGCCGGCTCCGCACGGCTATCCCAGCCTCAGCCCCTGCCTGCCCTCCCCGTGTCCGCCTGGAAGTGCCTTCTCCCGTTTGCCTGCCAGGTACGCTGTGAGTGACAGAGCCTGCAGCTCTGCTCCGAGCCGGGGCTGCCGGGAGCACACGCGAAATGCGGGGGTCGCCCAGCGGTCCCCCCTGCTCGCCACGGCGGCCGGGCCCTGGGCGGACTCACCGAGGAGCTGCAGGGTACCCAGCAGGAAGAGCGGGCGCTTCATGGGGCAGCCGGCTGCCATCCCTCGGCTCGGCGATCCCTGCCCAGCTGGACCTTGCACCTTCCCGGGCACGTGATGGGCTCATCCCGGGGAGGCTGGAGGGAGCAGGGAGTGAACCGCAATGGGAGGCAGGTTTCCCCCAGCACCAGCCTCAGCCTAGCTCTGTTCCAGAAGCTGGTTCGCGCTCAGCTCCTTTCCCAATCTCCCCATTTCCTTGGCATCCACTGGGGATCTAAGAGAGCCACCGAGGCAGTAGCTGGGCAGGCAAGAGTGGGGCTCCCCCCTCTTGGCTCACCAGACCTCGCCACCCCCACTCCCCCCACCAATGCAGGTCCAGCTGAAGGGGGTCGGGGTGAACACT
>VYXF01003127.1:155731-211465 GCA_013397295.1 Polioptila caerulea | reverse complement strand
TCCACTGGGGATCTAAGACAGCCACCGAGGCAGTAGCTGGGCAGGCAAGAGTGGGGCTCCCCCCTCTTGGCTCACCAGACCTCGCCACCCCCACTCCCCCCACCAATGCAGGTCCAGCTGAAGGGGGTCGGGGTGAACACTCCACTCTCCCCTGGTGAACAGCGGACACCTGGTAATTACTAATAATGGCTTCCGTGGATGTTTAATTAGCTTGCTTGGAAGGGAGCAGTTCGCAGCCACGACTCGTAATTGTACTCTGGCCACCAGCTGGTTCGGTCATTACCCGGCGGCGCCGGCACAGCCCCGCGCTGCGCCTGTGGCGGCTGCCGGGGCTGCTGGAGCGGCACCAGTGCATGGGGATGCAATGCAGCAGGAGGGGGATGCACCATCCCAGTCGTCTGCCACAGCATGGAGCAGTGCTGCATGCCAGTCAGGCCCACGGCTTTACCAAGGGTGTGTTAGCTGCAGAAAAGGATGGGGGAGAGCATGGACGGTGGCAGAGGCTCTTGCCAAGGAGAGAGCTGTGGGGCTCAGCTGCCCTTCGGCTGACACTGGTACCAGCAGGGCAAGGGCAGAAGATTGGTGAATGCAGGCGTTTACTAGAGGCCAGGAAGAGGCTGGAGAAGTTCTTGGAAGAGTCATCCAGTGGAAGGGTCACAGACCACAGGAAGCTCCCATCTGACACCAGCGAGGATTTAGAAGTGCAGGAGTGGGGTGCAAGCCATGCCCATCCCACCATTTGTACTCCCTCTGCTTCCTAGCTTCCAACTTGGCAGACAGACTGAGGTGCCAGGACAGAAAGCTCCTTAGAGCTGCAGCTCTAAGCTTGGGCGTCAGCCAAAACACAGTCAGCACTTTCTGCCCAGGGAGCTCGATGCTGAGAGATGTCCTCGAGGTGAAAGGCTCCTGCACTCTAATTACCACTCACAAATCTCTCCTAGGGGACTCTCGGGGTGAATGCTGGCTGCAGTGAGAGATGTCCTGTATTTTAATAGAGCAGGGAAAAATTATAAATCATGGATACTTGGCAATAAGAGAGAGAGCTTGGAGAAAGGACTGCAGTGTGCAGAGGACAGGTGCATGCTTGTCTGTGGCCTCAGCATCCTGCAGCACAGCCAGGATGGGAGAAACTGCTCAGAGAGCAGTGCCACAGCCCCTGAAACCCAGTGTGCTGGGATGT
Organism: Polioptila caerulea; assembly: GCA_013397295.1. Lineage (NCBI taxonomy): Eukaryota > Metazoa > Chordata > Aves > Passeriformes > Certhiidae > Polioptila > Polioptila caerulea. The sequence continues at coordinate 210,285 of VYXF01003127.1, read as the reverse complement.
GCACCCACTGCAGCTGCTGCTTCTCAGTGCTGCCTGTCCCACCAACTTGATTTTAAATGAGCTGGAATTCATCTGGCAAGCAGGCAGTGGTCAAAAATCCCCAATCTGCCTGTGAAACCCAGCTCAAGGAAGGACAGTCCCTGCTCCAGCATTAGGGTAGGACAGGGCAGGGTAGAGGAATGACAGAAATTCCAGCAAAACTTATTACTGAGGCCAGGTGCTCATTGCAGCATCACTGAATAACCCATTCAGAATAACCTGGCCCTTGCCCATGTGGGTCTCTCCCCATGGCTGGAGCATGCTCCTCTCCATCCCAGCTTTTGTTGGTGCTACTGTCCAAAGATACTTCTGTGCCTTGGGACCAGACAGGCACAATGGAAAGCTGCACAGGAGCAAGGTTTGTGTCAGGTGGTTACCGGGAGAGTTAAACAAATTTGAAAGGAAGGAGAAATCAGTCCCCAGAAATTAAAGCAGCTGCCCTAATGCAGAGATCAGCACATTGTACTCCTTGCTGCCTGCCCGTCCTTCTGCTCCCCCGTGCTGGCTGCCCACAATGCCCCCGGGGGAGGCAAGAACATCACCACCACAGAGGGGAAACAGCACTCAGTGGATGCTTGACCTTCCCAGCACTGAGCTATAAACAGGCATCAAAGCCAAAAGCACTGTTCCCGTTAGCCAGCCAGCAGAGCCACCTCCTAAAGCCCTTCAGGGACATCAGCACCTCTCAGAATTTCCCTGTTGTACAACTGCATCTCCCCTCACCACTTAAATGTTGTATCCTGCAACACAAGGGACTTTCCCCAGTATGAGAGCTCAGACCCAGAACTTTGCATCTGGAAAGGGAGCCCGGGGCTGAGCACAAAGCAGTAATGGTGTGGGAATCAGGCCCCAAGCCCCCACAGGCACACACTTCCTGCAGCCCTCCAAACAGCCAAGCAGCAATGGCACCATCCCCAGAAAGTCATTCAGTGCATGGAAAAATTATTCTGTGCTAACCATATCACATGCCATGGCCTCAAACAGAGAGATTGGGGAAGGCAGAGGTGTGCCAAAAACTGGCTCCAAATCCCCAGTGCTGAAGCCACCCCCTATGGGGGCTGGGCTGTACCCAGGCACACAATGTTTGCCAGTCTCCTTGGCACAGTGCAGCATTGCTGAAGGTTTAAATGAGAAGCTAATCTTAAATAAATGAGGAGAAATTCCCTGGCAGGTGACAGCCTCTCTAGCTGTTATCTATCTCATGGTGGCCTTTAAAGCAGGCAGCCCCTAGCATCAACCAGAGAAAATCCCCACGTGGGATTTCCTTTAATTAAAAAAACCCAACATAGTCTTGGGTGCAACAGCACCATCTATACTGCCAGAACCAATCTCTGGTGGCAGAGGAGCTATGTATGCTGCTGGGAGAGGCAGGGCCTCATTTCAGGGCTGGTCAGGAGCTGAAGCTGAATATCCAGTCAAGTGGTGGAGTTAAATCCCTCTTTGGATCTCCACACCAATTCAGCAAGAGGAAATCACCCAGCGCTTACAGGCCTCCAGCAGCCACAGAGTCACCTTACCCTCAGGGCAGCAAGGCAGGAGGAGTCACTGGAGGGGATCACATTTGATTTCAGAGCTACCTGGAAGCCACACTCCAACTCACTTCTTTTCTTGTAGAGTGAAGCAGAGAAACAAGAGATTCCTGCTAGGAGTGTCCACAAGGAACAGCTACGGAGCTACAGAGATGCAGGGGTGTGAGCAACCAGGTTTGCTGCACACTGGAACCAGCCCACTCCATCCAGCCCTGTGCATGGCTGGGATTTCTTTTTATCGTGGAAAACTGAGTGCCTTTCAGCAGCCATCACTACCTAGCCCAGGAACACGTGCTAAAGGGGCCATGGCTGGGGACAGGCTCACGCCTCGCCTGTGTCCCTGCAGGCTGATGGCACAGGGTGTGCTGAGGCAGATGCCATTTCCACCTGCCAGGTAGAAGTATCTGGGAGAAATCCAAGTAATCTCTGCAAAGCTTCTGCGGTGGCACAAAGCAGCCATCGAGTGTCAGCAGACAGCTCCCACCTCCACTCACACAGCCACGCTGCCAAAACACAGCTGCAACCAAACCAGCTGTGCCCAAACATTGCTTCACCCAAGCTGCAGGGCTGGAGTCGGTCCCTGAGGTCTCTTCTGTGTTTGCCAGCCCAGCCAGTGGGAATTCAGTTCCTGGCTTGGGCCATTCCCCATTCTTGTGAGCTTACAGAGCACACCAGAGCATGAGGTCCAAAGTGTTCCCTGCCAAAGACCCTTTGAAGGGAAGAGATCTTAGTGGACTGAGCCTTCCCAGGTGCCATGTTTGTCAAGGGGGGTAGGGAAGACACTTGGGCGTTCGCCTGTTTCAGCCAAACAACAAACCAGACACTTACTCGACAGGAACAGCCTCCAGGGCTCAATCCAGGCATGCAGGAAGGAACCACACAACTGACTCATGAAATAATTAGCTTTGGGAAGGGTTGGGGGAAATCACCTCTTTCACCACTTGTTCTGATCACTGGATATTTCCCCATTCCTCAGACAATTCCAGGACTTGGTCACATCGAAGCAAACAGGGAGCAGGCTACACACATTTGAAAACCTCTGATTTCTTATCAGACAGCAAGCAAACTCAAGGTTTGAAACTCTGGAAAACTTCCCAAAAACTTAAAAAACCCCCCCCTTGCACTTCTTCCAAGAAATAGCCCTAGCAGCAGATCCAGGCTCTGGCAGTGTTCCTGTCAGCCAGCACCCTCTGTAGCCCAGGAGCTCCTCACTCTGCTCTCCCAGGCTGCTTGGTGCTCCCAGAGCTGGCATTCTGCTCCTGCCACCTTAAGTGCCAGATGGCCAACTGGGGGAAAGCACCCACGAAGCGCCCCAGTCGCCTTCTGGGGCCTGGCATGAAGGAGAAACCTTTTATAAAGCCTCACTGGAGCCAGGAAGGGCACCACGTGTCATTTCAATTATGATTCTTTGCTGGGGGAGGAGGAGTGGGGAGGTGAGGAGAGAATTAATGTTTGCCTTCACGTTTAAAGCAATTTGTTTCCTCTCTGCTTATCCTGCTGCTTTGTAATGATGGAAGTGTAACATCTGAGCAGCACCAAGCTCCCCAATTTGGGAGGAGGAGTCTCCTCTCTGGAGGACTCTGCTGGAAGATAACCCACTTCATTAGGACAAGGAAGCTCACCTCCCCTTCACGCTCCACAGCAGACGTGAAGAGCTTCAGGCAGTGCAGCCTCAAGTGCCGGTGCTGGGAGTGCAAGTGGAAAAGCTGATGAGCAGGACAGCAGAGGCCAGAGCATCCAGAGTCACACACAGTGACTGCTTCCAGCAGCAAAAGGAACATCCACCTCAGCACATGCTGCACAAGGTGAGGATGGCACCTCTTAGCCACCCTCCCCTCCCCTCTCCCCATGCCCACCCGCCTGCATTTGCCTTTTCTCTGGCATCCCCATTTCATCAGGAGGAGGCACTCGGCTGCCCAGCACGTCCAGGCTGCCTGTCCCACACACGGGGATGAGCTGGCCAGGTCCTTCTCATGTTCCAGTGCCAGCAGAGTGGTAGTGGTGGCTTTTGCCAAGACTGCAGCCGTGTGTCTGAGCAAGGCAGGACACTCCCACATTGCTACACACAGTACTACCCCTGCAGAGATGGGAAGGAAGGGAGCTGCAGTTCCAGTAAGAGAGGGCTGGGAGGGACAATAGGGAAGAAACAACAGTGTGGTGCTCCATGGAAGTTGCATGCTTCATACAACACCCCAGGGGATCAGAATTTTCATCCCTAGGCTGAATCTGAAATGTGGTGGAAATATTGCTCCACACATCCCAGAACTGTCTGGTGTTTTTACAGACTGCATCATTTTCTGTGACTTCAACACACACCTGGCATGCAGTTCTGAGCTGAGAGGAGTCACTAATGGCACAAGAAAAAATAAGAAATCTACATCTTTAGACATTTAAGCTACGCTTCAGCTCTCCTTCCCCACAGCTCTTTGGGAAAGCGGAGCACCACAAATGCATGAAAAGCCATTCCATTTATTTCTACTCTGCACGAGGGCTCTCCACTCTGATGTGAGAATCAACACCATGGCCTGGTTTATTCCAACAGTTAGCACATGGAAAATAGGAAATTATGACAGAAGTTATGGCAAGTTACCTGTGCAAAGGATGGGAAAGGCCACAGTAAAGCTCTATTGGGTGTGTGAGCCCAAAGCACAGAACAGCCATGCAGTGTCACAGAGGAGGAAGGATGCACCCTGGCCATCTGCAAGTCAACAGCAGTCATTCAAATTCAACACACCAGGTTTTTTTAAAAAATATTATTTCCTACTTATTTATTTTTCCTTTAATAACACAGTTTAGCATTTCAGAGTTCAGCATTCTACACTCTTACACACTGTCCTTGTTTATTAGCATTTAAACACAAAAAGACAGCAAGACCTCCAAACACAAATAAATACAAAAAACACAATATACAGTAAACTGAAATACAACATATAATAATGCTATTGGGAAATTAAGACATGTTGCTAATTCCTTTTTTTATTATTATTTTAACAACATGGTTATTGCTGAGCAATAAATTATACATTTTAAAATTGTTTTTCCCCCTAAAAGAAAAGGACGAGAACCACTGGTTACCAGATCACTTGCACTGTATCCTTACAGCTATTGATAATTAAGACAGGCAGAATATACACAATCAAATGAGGCTGGCCTTCTTTGGTCTTTGTTTTTGATCATAAAACTGAACACAAGTGTACCGTTCACTGAAGAGTATGAGATTAAAGAAATGGATACACAAGTTTCAAACACATTAATTTGTACATTATTCTCAATCACTGATGTCTTTTCCATAGATAGTTCTCACAGAATTTCTTGGAAACAAATGTCAGCTTTAGTTTTCCCGATTATTATGTTGTTCCATGCATCTTAAAGGTTATCCTACTTGTCTAAGAGAAATGGACCTACATTTAGCCCATCATCTCCTATTGGGGTATTTTTCACAGCTCTCTAGTCACCACTAATTCATTGGAGTTTTATACCTTGTAGAAAAAATCCTGAACTTCCCCATTTTTTTCTCTAAAACTGAAAAAAAAAAAAGGTATTAACCGAACAACAGCTATAAGAAGAACAAAACAGGTGGATTACACGATGCTTCAGCAACGATGGAAGCTTTTACCTTCCCATTCCACAAGTACAGATTACACAACTCTCTGCCAGTGATGCAGGTCATAGTTGGAAGAGGTGTCCTTTCAGGTGCGAGCTATATTCAAATACAAAGCTCGGAACACTATGCAAGAAAATGACCTTTACGAATGATAATGCTGGTTTATCTCAGTAACCCTTAGACAGAGTCAAATTTTATCACTACGCATCGCACTGCCAGCAATGGAGCGTGTGAACACCGGCATTGCTAAGAAGTTAAAAAGTCCTTGCAGAACTGGCAACCAAATTAAAAGCTTAGTTCCAAAGGACCAAAAACACAAACACCACATAGAGACAACAAACCCTTCCCAGAATGGGTAGGTTAGTAAGCCACAGAGTTGGGATCCAGATTTGAATTCCACATCAAGTCTGGGATGTTTGAATCCAGGGTTTTGGTTCAGGTGCTTCTCTGTGAAATTCAGAACTTATTTGAACCCTAAGGAACTAATCCTAACTTGGAGGGAAAATTATGAAAAAACACAGCCTAGTATCTACATTGACATCATGAAATGGAAGACAGAAGCTGCAGTCTTGACCATATATTAGAAGAGAAACAAGAATAATCAGATCCCTTATGTGTTGTATAACTTCACTCTTCTAAATCTTAAGAGGATGTCCCTGAATCAGCAGTCCAAAGTTTTCCACAACCTTCCTATCTGGTGCTTCTCTGCAAAGGCCTGGATTAAGAGGCAAGAAAGAACAATTAAGCCCTCCAGATTTTGGTTTACAGAAAAAGGGAGAAAGCCCCACAAGAAAGAAATGGTCAGTCACACTGACGGGTAGGACAAAGATGAACCCACTTCACTGTACAATGGTATTCTCCCTCAGTTAAGAGGAGCATCAAACGACACTGGTTTTGTTGGATGATTCTGAACAAAGAGCAGGACACACGTTTGCTGCTGTTACTCACACTGACATGCTGTGCTGGCCTTCACTCTGCACGTTTGGGCCACCACACGTGTACAACCCCAAATCATGACAGCTTGTATGTTTAATTCTAGCCCTTACTGTCCTGATGTGGATCTTCAGGGTATGTTCCAGTTCCTTTAAGGGACAAATGTATTAAAAGGGTAAAATCTTGTGATTCAGAGATAACACTAGGGAACTGGTACCTGTTATTCAGTCCCGGCTCCAGGAGATTCCTTTTGTGACTCTGGGCAAATCACACCTCATCCTTGATTTCCTTGTTCCAAAAGAGAGAAACAGTATTTGCTATACACTGTACACAGTAATAAAAACTATTATCAGATTAAACTGCCAAACCAATAATTTTTATTGCAGTAGCTTTGACTTCTAGGTCAACGAGAATATCAAGGTATTGACTGAACAGGACAGGAATTCCAGGGAAGAGATCCAGATGCTTTTTATCATTTTTTGTTCCAAATGAAAGGAAGTAATTTGCACTCAAAAAGTTGCCCATCACTATAGTTGTTTAAAATACAGGAATCTCCAAATTATCAGAGCATGAGAAAGAACATGTGTCCTAAATCACAATTCAAAGTCTTCAGAAAAGCTAAACAAAGTGTTTGCTACATACAGGTCTTCAAACCTGAAAGATATGAATCAAAGTTTGCCCTTAGCCAAGATCCTCCCTTAGCAGCAGCAAGTTGTATTTGCACCAATTGATCAAGTAAAACTTGGAGGAAAGGGTTTTGTTTCACCACTTCTACATAAAGAAAAGACTTTGCATATTTATGTGCATGCATGTCTGTGTGTATATGTATGTACCTACACACATAGAAGTAATTTACAGAGCAAAATCTAAGAGATTAGGTATGCAACCCAAGAATTTCCCCCCTCACCTATCTGTATATTTGCATAGTTAAATCTTATCAAAGGCATCAATACTGCAGTCTTGTTTTTCACTCTTCTGCAGTGCAGGCAACTTTCCTTGTCACTCCCTACACACTTCTCTGTCTTGGACCAAAGAGCACCAGTGTTTTAAAAACTACACAAAATATCAACAGATACCCTGCACTGTTGGTGAAATGCCTATCCCAGGTGATGGAATACAGATACAAATAGGTGGTAGCTTTTAAATTCCACCTCAGCAAGCCATAATTGTGGCAAGCTGAGGAAACAGAAGCAATACAATCACAACCTAACATTCATGGGTTCAACACTTAAATCCCAGCTAACACAAATCTCAATCACCTTTCCATTTGAGAAATTCACCAGGCACGGAAACAGGCACATATCTTCATCTTTCCTTTTCCAGGAAAAGGAAATAAGCTGCATTTCTTTTTTTTTTTTTTTTCATATTTTTAAAAATCTAGCGTGTTTTTTTCCATCAAAAGTATGCCACCCACCATTCCCTTTTTCCTATTGCACATTCTTTTTGTGAAGAACAACATTTACAGTACAAGGCTGAAATCAACATTGCATATTGTAAGTCAGCAGTTGAAGGTGTACCGTGTAGACAGTAACTGAAACAAGACCCCAATTAATTAGCTCAGAGAAGCAATGCAGACATGGTCATGCATCATAATTGCAGGTTGGTCTTTAAACACCCAAATAGTTTCATCCTGTTTAGGATTCAAGACTTTCTAGGCAACAGGTGCACTCACTCTGTGCTGGAGAGTGCACACAAAGGGCAACATCCAGATAGTCACACACTGGAATCTCCCTAGAGGAAGCTGGAAACAGAAGAGGTTTGTACACAACTTGGAGTGCCACCGTGAAGGAAGAACACCAGCAAGAGACTTCGGCTGTGTGCTGCTAAGAATTACTAAGTAGAGGACAATATGGTTCCACTGAACAAAGTCTGTTCAAAGTAATGCAAATACTCTGGGACCCCCTGGCAACAGTGGCACCCCGCAGGAGTTTGCCGGGATTCAAGAGCATGTGTGGGGGCAGGGTGTTGTCCCGGGAATCACTTTAAACAGACAGCCCCTAGAAAACTTCGGATATCTCAGTCAGGAACAAAGAGAAAAAGGATAAAGGGCATTTCAGCGATGAGAGAAACAGTTAAATAACTTAAAAGTGTTGAGTAAAGCACCAGGTATCTTTTCCTTTCAAATTAGAGAATATACAGTGGCCTTGTTTTCACAAAATGCTACATACTCCTTGCTGGAAAGCAGAGGAAACCGATTTCTATGTACACAGTAAGAACTCTACAGAGATAGCCTGTGAGTTCTGCGGAGAAAGGGGTGTTACAGTCAAGGCTTCAGGTATTCCACAGCAGGCGGTGTCTACATTTGTGTAGCAAGATCCTGGATTTCACAGTACGCAGGGTTGGCAAACTGGAAATTCTCTGGCAGCTTCATGTAGTTTTAAAAAATAAGTGCAGTAGGCCTCCGTTTTATTAACTGTGATAAAAAGCACATATGCAAAAATATTTTTATATCGATAGCACATTACTGCATTATAAAAGCTGCCCAAGTGAAGCTGAAGATTCTGGCAGCTGGTGCTTTTGGCACTTGGGAGATGTGGAAAGCAGCATAGAGATCTGTGAAATACAACAGTGACTGATGTTTCTGCTACAGTGATCGGCATTTAGATAGTTAGCAGTGTTCATATTTAAACTTCTCTGTGAAGTTTCTGAGTCAATATCCCACCAAGACGAGATATTCAGATCTCTTAAAGCTACTAGTTTAGGCTGTGTGCAGACTCAGGAAGACTTCCCTATTGGTTTACACATTCACATGTTTCAAAGTCCTCTTTCAATCACCAAGGCTGGAAATGCTTTTTTTCCTCCTCTTTTAAAGAGCTTGGATTTAGAAGCGCAATTCTGTCACAGAAGTTGGAAACTGTAGTCACAAATCTGCAGAATATGCTGGGCCCTGCTTATACTCGAAATCTCCTCCAAGTCCCAGATTGAAACAGGATATAAACTGTTTTGAGATGGCCAAACGGTTTCATTTAATTTTATAAGACATGCATTAGCAATGGGAGGAGAGTCCTTTGGACATTTCCACTTGGGAATCCTGTTTTCAGTAAAATTCTGTGATGCACAAACACAAAAGCTCAGCTGCCTACATTCACAATTATTAAAATGACACAAGTTGAGCGAACCTTCGCCCAAAAGCGTAAGTGATGGGTTTACTTATGCAGCCTGCATAAAACTGCAAGTGCCATACAATTATATCTAGAGATATAGATGCAGGTATATCTATAGATATTTATCTCTTGTGCAGAACATCCTCCTTCTGTGCTAGAAATTAAATGCTAGCACGTGCCTCCATATTTGAGCTTGCACCTGTTGACAGCCACGTACCATAGAGGGAGTACAGTACCCGGACAATGGAAGGCAAGAAAAGGAAGACAAGTTGCTGCTGACGGTCAGGACAGTCAGCAGCAGGCAGTATTCTAGCAGGTGCCTGGAAAACCCATGAAGACCACTTAGCATGCATTGTATATCCATAAATACTTCTTGCAGGCACTGTGTGTGAAGGCACAGCCAAAAAAGACAACGGCAAAGACAAGCTGAAGTACAAAGGCATGAATTCAACTGCACCTTAGACAAAAATTGTGACTATGCCTCAAAAAAGCAGAAAACTGATACAGCCTGACATTAAAGGCTGAGATGCAATAGTTTTTTTCAAGCCCATGAAGGCTGAAAACACAGTGGTGCAAGCCCGCTCTGCTTAAGCGGGATTTTAAAGAGCACCACAGTCAGGCTGTGTCTCTGGATTTGCTTGTCACAGGCTATTAAATAGAAGCAGATGAACACAGCAGGTTGCAATCAGCATGTTTCAGGGCTAGCAAATGCTTTCCACTACAGTTCAGGCTGTTACAAGAAAGAAGCCCATGCATTCCCCATTAGGATGCTCGTCTGCTATGAGAAGCTGCCACGAGCATCCATATTCACAGCCCCAGAGTTCTCAGATGGATTCGTTTCAAGTGATGCCACCTCACAGCCACAGGCATTAGAGGAAAAATGTTGCCTGCCTTCACAGTGGCCATGGAGACTGTCTAGTCCAAGCTCCATAGGAGCACTGAGCATAACGTTTTGGCACCTCAAGAGGATGGATTCCACCATGGCCAAGTCATAGAAGCTGCAGAAGCCAAAGGAGAGGGCTTTGGCTTCTGTTTCGTACATTGCAAGGTACCTAAGGGCTCTGAAGACAAGGCTAAACATTATGCCTGAAGTCCAATTAAACTACCATTTCAGATATCAGAATTAATCTGAATAAAAAGCTATGGTTCATAAGCAGCACAGCACATCTAAGGCACATGTATGCATGCAAGCCACCATCACTGTATTAAGACATTGCTGGTTTGTCTTGAAGCAATGGCTGCTAGTACAGAACAAACATAGAGGCTTTTTTCAGCACTAATCCTCCTCCCCAATACTGAAAATACTATATACTGCTGACAGCATAATGTGCAACATATATAGCTTGATTGGAAAGCATGGGGCAGAACTTTAAAAAATGTACAGGATTCCGTTTAGAACTCCAAAGTTCAACAAATGCCCTATTTTAGGGTGAAAACAATTATAAATCTGATAATGATGCACAGCATCCATGAGTGATTTTTCCTTAATTTTGAAATAGTGTCATTAACTACGACATATATTGTAGGTTTACATTTCTAAAGAGAAATAACAGAATTGAATAGTTTTTTTTTCCTATCACAAGTGATAACCAGTGTTTGATATTTTCTATTTTTTCTTCCAAGAAATATCAGTCTATCAACAGTTTTAAAATAAAATGTTTTCTGTAACAATAGAACTTTAAATAAAAATATGATTTTGATTCAGATACTTTTGAGAAGACATGGATACTTTTCCAAGATCTTCTTCTGACAAAGTAATTATTAAAACAGAGACCAGATGAGGCCTTAAAAAGACAATATACTATATTTCAGACAAGATTGCACCTCAGTTTTTCAAAGAATATCATAATTGCAACATTACTTCATCTTCGTTTAACATGCTGACAATTTCCAGCTAGCCCACGTGTGAAGGGTTTTTTCTTGTACTCTAGCTTAAAAGAAATAAAAGTCAGTAATTGATTCAGCACATATATGTCTTTCCACCTCCAATTGACTAGATCATTAATAAGTTAAAAAAAATCCTCTCTGACCATCATCACTATCCTGATGAGGGGTAAGTGATTCTTCAGAGCTCAAGTGTTGCTAGTTCTATTAAAAAATATACCATGGTATGATTTCTTAATGTGTTGCTACTTTCGCAATTGGACCCTATGCAGTTATGCCTTCAAACTCTTCCATCTGTTCCACAAGGTGGTTCTGTGAGCTTTAGGACCTCTGATTGAAGACAAACTGATATAAAACCCCCAAACGGAGTTGCCTTCTGTTTAATCCGCCTCCCCCAGTGTATGTCAGGGGTCTGGTAGATCCGATGTATCCACTATGACTTTAATAAAAATAGTATCATCTTTAATATACGTTCCATTCTCTAGAACAGTTTGGGCCACAAAGACTGGGCAGCCAGATGCAATGTTCATTTCTCCAGTTGGCTTCTTGAAACTGCTGCTGTTTGGATCTGGCTTGAAAGCATCTCCCAAGTGGCGTCGAGACGGTCCCTGATCCATGAGCATGAGAGTCACTTTCTGTTTGAAGGGCCAAGGAAGCAAAGCATCATATTCTCCACGCATTATGACAAAAAACAGAGACAAGTGCGTCCCCTTTCCCATGCCGTCTCCGTTCAGGTAAACTCTGGCACACATCTTGTAGCCAAAGTATCCAGTATAAAAGGGCTGGCTGTACAAGGACAGAGTCTTCCCCATGACTGCCTCTTGCTTCCGACGTTTATAATCTCGGATTTTCCAGATCAGCACTCCGTTGTAACTTGCGGTCTCGAGGACCTGGAAGCGGAGGTCCATGTCAGCCAGCCGGATGTCGTGAACGCTCAGCATCTGATCGTGCCTGCTCAGCTGGGTCTCCAGCAGGCCTGTCAGAAACACAAAGGATGGGCGTGAGAAACCTGCTGTTTGCTAAGGATTGTAGAAATCAATCGCCAGAGCTGCTACTGTGTATGAAAACATCTTCCTCCTTGAGAACCAAAGTGCATTTGGCCACTGATGAAGCAATTTCTACAGGCTCTGATTTGCTTGTTGGTATCGAGGTTAGTGGGGATTTTTACAAACATGGGTGTAAAAGTCAAATACTCAAATCACCTAACAAATTTTTCCTGGTCACTAAACAGTATAGCTAGAGGCTTCCAGTTTCTAAAAGGAGACTTGGCAGCATTATCTGTAGATTGCTGTTTAGCATGTAAGACCCTGGAAGCAGTTACACATCCTATGTAATCCCTCTGAAATTCAGAAGCATTCCTGATCACTCAAAACATTCTTTTTAGACACTATTTGTCTCGGAAGCACAGTGCTGTTACAATGTCTAAAGTTCTTCATAAAAAAACCCCCAAAATTCAAGCTTAGATCGGTATTGTATGGTCATTTATTTAGTTTGGAGGGAGGGCTATGTTTTCTGTGTCCCCTTTTCCTTTCATGTTACTCTTTTGTTTTGTTACTGGCAAAATTGGCCAACACACAATACTGAAAAGCAGATGAACTCATAAGGCAGGTTTATTTTATGTAGGTCTATTTAAAAGTTCTTTGTCACAATAATTTAAACACTTGCATATGATCTACACTGTCCTGCTGAATTCCAGTCTTTATTTAGAAGCACAGTAACCTTATTCTTAAGCAGATCTCAGTTTTCTCAGGATCAAATACACCTGTCTAACAGACTTAGGATGGGTGGTTTCACATGGATAACCATACTGATCCATTTGCAGGGGAGAAGAGTAGTAAAAGATGTCAATATACCAAGACTATATTTAAAGAAGTTGCTGAAAGCTATTAGCTATCAAAGATCAATTGAGAAACTGTTTATAATGAGCTAACAATGCAGTCAAGACAAGAGTCAATAAAACAAAACAGAAGACAAGAATCAAGCCTAAGAAAAAGCACGGAAGCAATGCCACACCATCAACAAATTAAATATGCAATCTCCTACTCAAAGATCAGAAGAATCAGCCTTATTGATGTTTCCATACAGAACTCACAATGGGAGTGCCACTGAAGGGACACTGTTCCCTCCCAACAGCACCTCAGCCCACTGTGCTTACACTCACTTGTATTCCGAGCTCCTTGCCCTGCAGTTTTATCGACGCTTTCCAGCTCAGTCACTCTGTTCTGGAGGGATTCCACACTGCTCTTCATGCTGTCAGCCTCCTCCCAGTTCTGTCGGAAGGGACGGATTTCTTTGTCCAGTTCTTTGAGTTTCTCTGCTTGACTGTCTATCACTCGCTTTATAAAATAATGGCATGAGAGTTAAAATAACAGAAAGACATTAATTTATGCAAATTAAACAAAGATTATATGTTGGTAATAAGACTGAATTCCAATATAAACAAGTTTTGCTTATGTTTAGTATTTTAATAACACAAACCTTGAAAATTTAAAGGAATAGCCCAGGTATTTATGAAACACTTAAAAAATATTTAGTGCTGCATAGGCGGAGCACTATCAGAATTAGCAATAGCCTTATTTTTAAAAAGGGACTTGTTAGTGTATACCTCTTGTCTAAGGTAGTTTGATTTTGGTTTTTGTTTTTTTTAATCTTTTTTAAACCTATGAACAATTTTCTGAATGTCTCTGTATTGGTATTATGGGCTGATACTTGCTGGGTTTCATGTGACAATACTTAAGCAACAAAGCATGGGCACAGCTTCCAGTGGTGTGGATCAAATGGCTGCCCATGTGCACAGGTTTAGATTGGTTTACAGCAAAATAACCTATGCCTCCAGGAAAACATCATTATTCTTGCACACATGGAACACGAGTACCCACATGTGCAAGCTCCCAGCTCACATACATCACTCATCAAAGCCTAAGTTATTACATGCCCATAACTGTATCAGAAGCCCTCAAGAATGTAAGCAAAACAACCACTTCTGTCCCCTTAAGTACCTTTAAAATTTCCACCCTTACTTCCTAAACTCAATAACCCATGCATTTTGAAGGTATTTTCTGCTGAGTCTTCTTAAGAAAACAAAGAAAAAAATAGCCCAGCTGGTTTTGGAAAGGCATGAACTATAACACTCAAGAAAGAAATACACAGAAAGGCCAGTAGTCTCTGAAAGCATCTTAGTATATTATGAATATAAAGAAGATATTTCCCAGTCTACTTCAAATCTGATGCAAGAAATACACAGCACTTCACATTATCACAGCTAATTTGGACTAGCAGGAATTTTAGCCAGAACCCTATAATCAGTTGTGAAGTTCAAATGATAACAGAAGTATATGAGAGAAGAAACTACTTTTGCTACCACCTACAGTTAAATTCCAAATCTAACTTTATAGCTTTACAGTTTATCATCATATAGAGCCAACAAACATAAAAATGATTTTTCATTTCTTCACAAAAATAAAGTGGCAGTTGAGTACAAAGCAAGAAAATAAATTTATTTTGCATTTGCCTTCTGGTTAGCCATGTGAATTCAGTGTTCCCCACTGATGGGGAAAACCCTTCTGCCTCATGCAACCTCCATTTCCCCTTTGAGCCATTTGCTTTTAGTCACATGGTTTCACTTATACTGAAAGTCTGTAGCCATTAATTGAAGGTTGTCAATTTGATGAGCCAGCTAGCAAAATCAGTTTCTAGGAGTCTTACTTTTTGTCTCAAAACCACTGAGCAATCTAACATATTTCAGGATTAACTATTTCTATGTTCGTATTTTAAAACAAGTTATGTATCTCTCACTTCCAGAATCAGGTCTTTGTGAAGGACAGCTGTGCACTGAATCATAAATGCCGGGGGTATGGGCCCAGTAAATATAAGAAGCAGCTTGCCTGGACTAAGGAAACACCACCTACCAACACAGTCACACCCTCCCACTTGGGCTGATGGTAATCAGACAATAGAGCAGGGAAGGGCTGTTAGCCATATATAAAAGAAAATATACCACATTATGGCCTGAATGCATGTTGTGAGAAGCAGAACCAAAGGATTTGGCCACTAATTCACATGCAAAAGTAACTTAAAATATGCCCAAGTCTGATATTTTTCCTTTACTCATACCAAACATGAACTCTCCAAGGCAGGAACAGTAACATGGCTGGGGTTTGCACAGCGCCTCACAGCTTGCACCTCTTTGGACTATCACAGCATCAAACAAAATAAATGATCACATTTTTACATCAACTGTGGAAGGGCCAAGCATGCAGAAGAATTGTAAGCTATTCATTTGGGAGAAGTTCACCCAAAGTTGTTACTAGGGACTCACTCCATCAACCTGTGCAACATTCTACCTTTGTACATATATGACCAATTCTGGCTTAGCTGCTTCTGCTTCACATTTGCAAATGTGTAGCATTTTTATTTACTGTACCTTGACATGAGAATTCAAGAGATATAAAATAATCAGAAATAAGACTTCTATTTAATTTTTAAAAAGCAGTGGGATCTCTATCTTTTTACCCTACAGGGAGTCAACCTCCCGCCTGCTGGGAGATACTGATGTACTAAATCTGAATTAAATGCAGCAGAGAAAATTTTGACTGTAATTATTCCATTAGAAAGCACACAGATGTCTCACACTGTACTCATAAATTTTCAAGTAGATATCAATTTTCTGTATGCACTTTTCATTCTAGCAAGTGACCTCTCTGGATCATTAATCCCGAGTTATGTGCTTGGCAAACCATTGTGAGCTCCTTTTGATGTTGGTTTTCATATAGGGTTTTGTTTAGTATTTCTAACCATGTCCAGAATTTTAGCACTATACTTACTAAAAGAATTTCAGAAAATGTCATGAGGAATTGAAGAGCTGTAATGACCTTTCCATTGCAACTGATAGGGCAAAAATGAAAAGCTAAAGAACAGGCTAGAAAAGGTACTGCTTGACTTGGAAAAGAAATCACGTGTCCTTCTCCTCTGAAGGAACATATTACTCATCAAATCATTTTATGCTGCTGAGGCCACTGTTTCTTTTGTCCCTCAGTACCTCACGTCCCCACTCTGCTTACAATGGGCTTACTCACATGCTTCCATTTCCATAGGAAAGACTGGACACTGCATGTGAAAGTTCCTCTGCAGGTGACAGCAGCCAAAAAAAGTATCACAAACCCTTGGTATAAACACTTTCCCTGGAGACCAACATATAGAAAACCCATCTGAAAACAAAACATCTCTAGGCTGAAGTTCCTGCCAGGGCCCAGACTCCCCTGATGCATTTACACTGGTTGTGTCAGGTGCCTCCCAGTGCAGATGATGCTCAGTGATGCTGCTGCCACTCCCCAGCCAAGAAAGGTCACTTGACAGCCAATACTGGATGGAGCTGTACTGGGCATCAGCAGCATTTGTAGGTCTTGGGGGACTAAGCAAACACCCCTTGCCCACACCTGAACTGGTTAGTGCAGTATCTCCCATGAAACCATGGCTGCTGAGTGCAACCCAAGAAAAAAATGGCTCACAAAAGGTAACTAATTCCTTCCACTCCTGGTGGGCAACACAAGGAGGCTGATCATGTTGTCCAGGAACAAACAAATTGAGGTGTGTTTCCAGGATACCCTTAATAATCAGACTGAACCAGGAAATTCCACTAAGTGGAAGGAATCAGGCTGAAATAGCTTTGAAATACAGTTTGACTAAAAATAACTAAATTAAAATAGCTGGTAAGAAGAAGTAAAGAGCAGGAGGGGAAAAAAATTTAAAAAAAAAGAAAAAAAAAAAAAAGAGCAAAACATTTTCTCCACTACTTATTACCACCACAAAGCCACCTGTTGGGAATCTGCTGCTTTGTAGTGGTTTGGGGTTTTCTTTTCTCCTAAACCAATCATTTGAAAATTGATTTTGCTAACACTTACAGCTCGAGGAAAAAGATATTGCAATCTGTCATTTAAGACAATAATGAAAAACTCTGCTCTATGTTTTTTCCATTTCCACTCTCACTGCTGGCCATTGAGACAGCATGTGTAAGAACTCCAGGCTTACAAATTAACTTACCTCCTGGTAGATTCAATCAGCAATATCAGTACATACAAGGATTAGCTCCCCAGTGTCAGAATGCAATATTGCAAGCAGGCAGCCATATCCCCAACTATCATCAGACAAGGAACAATGACTAAGGCAGGCTGAGCTGGTTACTAAGTGGGCTGGTCATGGAAAGAAATTACTGCTATAAGGAAAAATGTTGCAGTTGCCAAACCTGAAGGTTTCCTTATAAATCATCATCAAGGGTCTCCAGGCTCTGAACTCCTGAATGTGTCACCCTTTGAATTTTAGCCACACACTGGTTTGGATACCTTTATCTTGCTTGAGTTATCAACATTTGCAGTTTATATGTGAAGTGAATAGTAAGTGAAAAAGATAATTTTATTTACATTCCTTTAAGGTGGATGCTACAACAGGTATCTGATATTCTAGCAGCAGAATACTACATTAATGTGTAAATGATACCTCCACAATTGCTTGCTAAATATCTCCTGAGGTTTCCCTAATTGTGGTTGGTATCATGCAAGCTAATACAAATTCCCAGCAGCCACATTCCAAGTCAGCTCTGAATACAGAGCAAGGAATTTCAGCCTGGGCTAACCACCATGTCAGGGCATCCTGAGGATTTCAGCTTCATGCTGGCTTGTGGCCAGGTCATTCGAAACACAGAACATGAAACTCAGACCTATGACCAAAGGAATAACGAGATAAAGTTCCCTCAGAAGGACAACAGAAATGTGGGTTTTTTTAAAAGTGTATTCAAATGCATTATGCTATGTTTGAATTAAAACCACAACAGATTGATCTCACTCATGATTCATATTTTCTTTTAAATACCAGCAAGTAGAAAAGAAATATACTTAATACTCGACAACTTCAAGATGCTAATCTTGCCCTTCAATGGGACTTCCTTAAGTAGGTTTTGTAAGTAAAACAAAAAAAAGTATTATTCTTCATATAAAATGTCAATTTTGTTTTCAATCTTTTCCCTTTTTAAACAGTTTTTTTTGTTTGTTTTAACATAGGCTAGGCAATTGCAGTGTTTCAGTGAAGTATCTTACCCCATTAAACACAACAAACCAGAAGAAAAAAAAATCAGAATGGCTCTCTAATAATGTAAAATCTCTCCCCCTCTTTTTAATTAGACCACCTCACTTCACAAGGGTAAAGGCACAGAACAGAAGCTACTACCATTTCTGCTTTAATGGGGAGATTCTGTATTTCTTACCTGTAAATGAAGTATTTTAGATTCATTATTCCGCAGCATTTCCTTCTGTCTTTCAATTTCTATTTCAAAGCTACAAATCTGATTATGTAAAGTTTGTATACTCTTGTTCTTTTCCAAACTTTCATTCTGGAGCAAGGCCACCTGGAAAAAATTCTACAATTACTCCTGCCAAAGTTTATTAAAATACCTATAGCTTTGTTAGTTTAACACTATCTTAAACACATGAAAGGAATAAGATCCTAATAAAATCTCTCTCCATGTCTAGCAAATAAATAAATAAATAAAATTAAATAAATAAAACCCAACCTTCTGATAGCTATTTTTGCACTTCCAATGTATGGCATTGGTACAACTTTGGCTTAAGAAAGTGCAGATGGGACACAAAACCAGCAAAGAACTTGTGTCTAAATGTAACATTTTCTTTATTCACTGGTTGTTATGGCTTGGTTTCCTGGTTTCCACCAACTGACTTGGGAGTTGCTTGGAGTTTGGAAGAAACAACCTAATTCACTCTAATTTGGTGTTAAGAACTCGAGCCCTGCACAGAAGGGACACCAGAGATAAGCTGAGCTGTTTGGATCAGGGAACACTAATCTTCTGCACCTATTCCAATCTGTCCTGATCTATAGTAAATTTAAGGAAAAACATCTGCATGGGACTGACTTGACTTAAAAGAATGTGATGGTAATGAAAACTCTTGAAATGAGTGAATACAGAAGGGATCCATGCATTTGAACAACAATCCAATGGTGTCTACAAGTAGAAAAGACCAAAGAATTACAGGCTGTGAATTATAGTCTCTCTCTGTACTGACATTTTATGAATTTATTCATTAGTGACTCATTCAGTTTTTAAAACATGAGCCTTGTTAAAAGAATATCGTATTATATATCTCCTTGGGGATGAAAGTAATACAGTAAATATTTTCTGTCACACTGCTTAGTGCTTTTTCATTAATGTGGTTTGAAGAAGGGGGCTGCTGCTTGGTGGTGGTGCATTGCTTTTTTGAGAAATGTAGTTTTTCCCCCAGGCAAGATCATTCAGCAGCAAAAACGCAGAAAACAAACACTTGGCACAAGATGGTGTTTGGACATGCCCTGACTATTCCACAGCTAGATCTTTGTACAGATATGATGCAGCACCATTTCAGACCCAAAAAAATCCAGATAAATGTTTCACTTCAAGACCAATTACTTGGATGTTTCATGTTCTCAAAAAAATCTACTCCCTGGCCTCTATTACAGGTACTAGTTTGAGGTTAAGCCATCTTCACCTCTGATGTGGGTGCCGAATTCCATCCCCCTAACTTCCCTCTCATCAGACACCATCACCAAATCCCTTATGTGTCACTGCATTCCTAGCAGAACCTAGCCTGTATGAAAAGGTAATTTTGTTTTTTAATCTCCAATCTCTGAACCAGACTAAACTAGACAAAGGACCATCAAAGTCCACATTAGCTTGCGTTCAGCAAGTTCATTAGACAGGGGCCCAAAAATACAGATATACCATAATATATGTGTGGGTATCTACTTTTCAATATAGTACACACACAGGTTGGTTCTGCACTTCATACATGGAAAAGCTGCCTAAAGAAATCAACAGAAATGAGACAAAGCTAAGTTTGTCAGTGCAGAGAGAGAAGCAATATTGTTTGAGGCTGAAGGAATGCACGTTTAGGTACTAGAAAAAATTTTCAAGAACAAGCTTAAATTTAAACCAGTACCTCTGCCTCTCAGATATTTAAGTTCTGCTGGGTGGACACTTCATTTTTTTGCATCCTCCATTTCCTTAATGAATCAGAGTTTTTTAGCTAATTGTGATCTTTACATTTCCCTTTTCTCACTGTTTCCTCCCCAAGCCTCCCAATCACAAGGCAGTTATGCTCTGGGTCACTAAGCATTGCATTTCCATTTTTGTACAAGTTATAAAATGTGGGCCTGCCTTGTACTGAGATTTTCCACACATCTTTACAGAGTACAAGAAAAGCAGAATTATGTCCTGCAGTCCTTAATCATACAGAACTGTCATTGGTCAGTCAGCAATTGTAGTTTAGCTGTGATTTGTGAATAAAAAAACCAATTTAACACTAAATAGTTTCCCAAGTATAGTTTCAGCGTAAGTCTTCAGAACTTCAGTTTAAAAAAGGGTAAAGGAAACACAGCACCTAATTACAAATTGCATCAGCTTCCTTTACTTGGTTGGCATATTTGAAATATTCCTAGGAAAAAGCATGCTCTTATTCAGCAATTTTGCAAATTAAGCTGTTGCTTATTGTTGCTTACTAAAAATGAATGGAAAAAATTTTATGCCCCAAGAAACTGCATTCAAACAGGTCCCATATTTAAGTCTCATATTAAAAAAACCCCAACAGTTTATACCAGTTTTCTGTAAGAATGTGATGAAGCCACAAAACTACGTTCAACTGATTATTTCCAGCATTACAAAACTGTGGGAGTTCAGCCTGCAATTCTACGCCATCACAGAGGGAAAAAAGCACTGAATTTAAATTCCCCCCACAAAGTTTTGATTCAAGATTTTACATCTGACCTTCTCTTACTCCTCTCTGCCACCAGCACCATTCAATACCAAACTCCTAACTTAGCACAAGCTTTCCAGTTTGCCTACTCCACATGCACTGTTCAAGAATGTGGTGACTGGGAGAAGAGAACAACTTCTTTCCCCTCCAGATGTACCACAGAGAGAACCTCAAATGAAATCTGTACAAACTAAGAAGACTTCCACTGATTTCAGCAGGGCTAAGATTTCTGAGATACCCATCAGCTAAGTTGACTTTGCACTGTTGTTCTTCAGTGCATTGATTAATTTTTTCCTCAAAGAAGAGCACAGCAATGAAGTTACAAATCATTTTGTTACCCTTCCCTAGAATAAAGTCACTGACATATGACATGTGGTTAGCTATTCTGGTAACTTGGCACTGGCTTGGGATTTCCAGTGATTCAACTCTTTATTATGAATAGGAAGAAGTCTACAAAGCAGGAAGTAAAAAGAAAAAAAATGGACATACGATGATAAGCAGTCATGTCCTAAATGAAAGTTGAAACAGAAGTCAAACATAAAACAGTAGTAAAGTGTAGTCTCTAAGGTCTGTAAGAGACAAACATAGAACCGCTGGGCATTTTTTAAATGACAAAGCACCTCTCAGGACACTGACAAAAGGCAGAACATGATCTATTCTGCAAGTCACAGGGAACGTGGGTTTTTTCCTATGATGTGAAATAAATTGTGTAGTTTTAATCAGACTAATGGAAAACGAACTAAGGATATGAATCTGTATTTCTCAAAACTGAAAAATGTAAAGTTCCTACATTGGTAAAGTTCCACATGCAAAAGCAAACCTAAGTAATGTTATGGATCAACAAACTAAGACCTACCTACACACGTAGAAAAATTCTGTCTAAAAAAACCTGTATTAGACCTCTCCCAGGTTCAACAGGTTCCTTAAGAGTCTCTAAGTTCAAAACCAAGCAGTTCAGGATCAAACATGCTGGGGGCAAAAAACATATTATGCTGTTCCAGTTAATGTCTGCTTTAAAACTACACTTCCTGCAGCTGCATGACCTTGCTGGAGACCCAGGCAGAAGAGAGCTCTGTAGGTCAAGAAGGGAATGTGATTTCAATACAGAGTTTGCTAAACTCTGTCTAAACTTGATCTGCTCTGAGATGACAGAAATCACATCCTAAGAGCCACTGAGCTTACACTGGAATTGCTACTTGTGAACTCATTTGAAAAAAGTCTGACGGGGCTCCTGACTCTTGTGCCTGCATTTGTACAATGCTTCTGTAATTTTGGGAACTTCTTTCCCCTAAAAATACAGAAACATCAGTTTGATGTCTATGTAAGACTTTTTCAAAAGGATTTAAGAAAACAGTAATTTGTTCTGAAGTTTTGTATTTTTTAAATCAAAGCCTTGGATCTTATTTGCAGAACACGTGGTTAAGTCATTCAAGCTTATTCACAAGATCATAGCTGATATAACTCCCAGCATCTCCCAAATCCCAAACAATTTAAAACCTGGAGTCCCAAGGAAACACTGGAACATGAACTTCATGCTGGTCTAGCACTAAAGCAGACATCATGATGCCCATGAGTTCCAGAATATTTAATTTAATTAAACTGAGCAGGTCTTAAAGTTTGGAGAGTAAGAACAAAAATAAATAAAATAAATAACCAGTTTATTACACACACTTCTGAAGTTATGTCAGGAAAAATGATGAGGTAGCAAAGATACAGCTCATAGCACTGCCATGGCTTTCTGAACTCTCTGTTCTGTAAGAAGGCAGCTCAGAGAGGAACTACAACACTGGACTATTTATGTGAAGAAAGTGTTTTAAATTAAGTTGTCAATGAGGAAAATTGTCCATGGAGTTGTGAAGCCAAGTTTCTCACAGCATTTTATTATAACAAAGGTACAAAGATAGGGTAAATGGCTTGATAGCTTTTGAAGCCTACTAGTGCTTTAGCTGTAATGTTGAACAGCTGTGAAACAGGAAAAAAGCGCTTCTTCCAGTACTTTTATATGATTTAAAGAAGGCAATGAAAATTAGAAGTGAGAAGAAGATATACCTTATTTTCTAGAGCATTGCTCCACTCTTTCAATAAGTTTACATGCTGCACTGCTGAGCTGGCTTCATGTGCTTTAATTTGTTGGTTTGTTCCCTGTGACAACAAAGAATTTATACATTTTAGCCAATTCCACTTCTTTTAAACCTACAAAGAAAGAGTATATAAAGACATCGAACCAACACTATATATTTTGGTTCACAGGTGCTTGTTGCAGAACTGTAGAGAGCAGGGAAATCTACTTGGGAATTTACAAAAATCAGGAATACATTTAATATAGCACGTGTTTTATACAACTGCTATGTACCTCCATCCAGTGTGCTTGGTAACTCAGCAACAACAAAGATGAACAAGATTTACAAAATAAATTGTATTTCAGAGTCTTTTGTGTAACTTAGAACTAAACAAAGCACAATAAAACCCTTGAGTCATATAAAATCTGAAACTTCCAATTCCACTAACTGTAATTTAAAACTTCCATGCTATTTCATGAACAGCTTCATAAGCACTATATTTTCCTTCAGCTGAATATTAAAGACAAATATTTAAGATAAATTTATCATCACTGGAAAACGCCAGCTTTATAAACTACACTGAGAGTTACAGTACAAGGCCTATTTTGTCATGTTTAAGATGTTACCATGATTGTTCCGTGATACTCAGATATGCTGCCTCTGCACAACCTATAAGTGCTGTTACAAATAACTACTATATAAAGAAGTTTACAGAACACACATAGATTATATACAGAGTACATAAGATGCAGACCACACTACTTCATTTGTACCGTGTTGCATTGCACCTACTTCAGTAAGTGCTTTGCAATGCAGAGAATATCAGCTTTGATGGTAGATAGTGCTGCAAAGCAACTGAAAGGGTTTCAATGATCCTCAAGGTATGTACTCTATATAAAATACTAAAAATATATATGTGGATATATGTACATATATGCACACATATACATACATAAAATGAATGGCAATACGTACGACATAACAGTGGGCAGGGTTACAGCATTGATCAGTTCTACCACCAAGAGCATTACTGTTAACACTTAAAAAAGATGAATGCTCATTATTTAAGAACCTGGAAATACCTGCAGGACATCATCTATTGAGAAGTGTTGCTCCTTAGTGAGTCCTTGTCTCTTTAAATAGCATGGGTAACAAATTAATCATTCTATCAGATAAACGCCATTTTTTCCTCTCAGCGGCTTCTGAAATGTCCTGACTAATATTATCATTACATAAGCATCCAAATTCCCCAGGATTTATGGTAAGGGAAGCAGAATATTGGAAGAAACTGGAATAATACTACTGAAGCTAAACTCTGAGGTTTTACTTTATTTTTTTAAATATTGCAGGGATTGCCAGGATTAAAATCTAAAACTTTTTTTAAAAAATAAATTTCATGCTCTGATTATATACCTGTGTGCACACAGACATATTAATGCACACAAAAATACATGTTTTAAGTGTGCTAACCTTAAATGTGTAACCTCAATTAAAAATATTACGACACACAAATAAGAGAAAATATAAACATACTTAGTTCAAGAAAATGCTTTCATAGAAACAATTGAAGTTACTAGTCTATTTTCTGAAGAACTAAAGAGACTTTCCTCTTATCCTAAGTTAACAAGTTCTTCAAATGTGTCATATTCCTATTTCAACAAGACACACCTAATAATTGAACTCGCAAACCACTGCAGGAATGTGTGGGCTTTTCATGTTGTTTATTTTTAAAATGCAAAATCAAACATCTCCTGTATAATCACTTGGTGCAACTGGATGATTTTCTTAACTGAAACTAGAGAAGTCCAGAACTTTCACGTCAAAGAATTAGGTTCTATTTGCAGACTTTCATCAATTGGGAAGTATAATTGTTATATACTGACC
Source organism: Polioptila caerulea (assembly GCA_013397295.1). Lineage (NCBI taxonomy): Eukaryota > Metazoa > Chordata > Aves > Passeriformes > Certhiidae > Polioptila > Polioptila caerulea. The sequence goes on along the minus strand of VYXF01003127.1, from coordinate 185,457 downwards.
TGAAAAGTGCAGCCATAACGCTTAAAACTACAGGTACTTGGGGCATTAATACATTCTGACAAATGTGCATTCAACTGCAATAGGAAAAAAATGTGAGTTTTGGCAAAAAGACTTTTGCATGATAACATAAAGGGCAGAGGTTATCAGGTTTGTATTGTGTGCCATTTGCAGAACATACAACACACATGTGTATATTTTCTCCAGTCTGATCTCAAGTGCTAATTCTGTATATACACATATGTAAACCACACACACATGCCAATACAGTATACAGTGTGATACACTTAATATACAGTGAAACTTCTACCAAAGACTATTTCAATAGGCAACCCAATTAAAACAAAAACAAATAGAAAGAACTAGAAAGAACGTACTCTACCAATTATTTGATTTCATTTGGCTTTAGTGAATGGCTAATCTTTTCTCGAAAAGGGATTTTTTTTTTTTACTGGTGCTCTGAGCAAGTCTTAAGATCAGTTTCACTGTAGTAAAGTACATTTTTTTCTAATCCTAATTTCACGAGGAACCAACTTTTCAAAACATAACATGCAATTCTCCATGCCTAAATTTAACAGTTAAATTACACAAAAAAGACTAAACAAGTACTGCATGAAACAGACAAAGAGTTTTAGAATAGGTACAGTTAAGGTAACTTTAAAAAAATGCAGTACACAGGATTAAAACTGATTAGTAAAATGCCTGCATTTGTCACAGATTGAGATTTAGTCCAATATCTTGGATTATTACGAGCACAGACCACTTTTCATTTAGAAGTAAACCAATTCACAGAAGCATATACATATATATGGACAGCAGCAGCACAGATGGCAGCAGCTGGATGCAAACAGCCTAAAAGTTGGAGCAGAGAGACATTTTTGAAAGGACAACCTAACAAACATTCTCTTTTCAAAAACAGAGTCTGCAGTTTGTATTTCCCACAAAGCAGACAGGAACCACAGCCTGGCTCCTCAGCTGGCATCACTCTTTTGGGGTGCAGAATCTCTTTTGAAATTCCCACACCTTAAGCCCCACATGACTCAGCTCATCCACCTCCCTGGAAAGAAGTGGTGAATCAACACTGCTTTGGATGTGTAGCTCTGGAACAGACAGGAGAGTCTTTAAAATCTCATACCGAGATGCCATCAGTCACTCAACTCTGATTCGCAACTATTGTGTTCTAAACACTACCTGTAGAAATCCACAGTATCATTTCAAAAGACATGTAGTGGAGAAAAAAATAAGAAGTAAGAAAAGGACAGGTGGTCTAACAGGTTTTACGAGAACACCACGTTTTTCAACTTCTCAAAACCAGAAGTCTGCCAAAGAGTTATGAATTAAACATGAAAATTGCCTTTTATTCTACAGTAAGATATCCACTTTTACACTACAGAATTTTCTCAAACTGTTAGGCAGGCATTTTTCCATTTTCTGCATTAGACTTCTTGTCCCTAATCATGCAACCTATAAATACAAACATTTTCACAGTATTAGGAAAAAAAAATTAGGCAACATACAGAAACAGATGATGCAGTGCAAAGGGCTGTTTAAAGTTCTGTTTCTACCCGTGGTTTCAAACCCCATTCTGACTGTGTGTAACAACCCAGCCTTTAATGGTGCAAGCACCATGGTTCTTACAAGCACTCAGACACATCTCTTCTCAAAGTTTAACTGCTGAAGTCAGGGTTTAAGAATAAGCCAAAGTGCTCCAGAACCAGGATCTAATCTTGGCAATAAGCACTGGTAGGGTTGGCCAGTATATGTATTTTCTCTTTTCTTAGCAGCTCAATTTCTCTTAATAAATACAGTATCTCTCATATATTTTGTATTTCATCATCTTGGAGGAAAAGACTGCATTAAACTTTGGCAGGAGTCTTATGTGCCTTCTGCACTCTGCCACAATTAATAATTTACAAGTGCAACTGAAAAATAGTATGAATCCAGCTCGGGAAGTAAGTAGCAGAGGAAAGAGAAAAGCTCATCCTCAGATCAGAAACTTCACTTTCCTTAAAAGAGGCTTACTTTTAAGTAAGTGATGAAGACTTCAGTAAGTTCTGCTCTATCCTTGGCAAGTAAGTTCGACTTAGAGGGAAAAATTAAGTAGCTCAATTTTGACAGATGCTACTTTTATCCTTTCATGTACAAGAACATGGATCTCTTCAAAGCCAGGTTTTAATTTTTTTTTCATCTACATATTACTGGAAGCTTCTATACATCAGGAGGAACTTTCCTGCATTGTTGCATCTGCTGTTGGAGTGTTCTACTCAGCCTTAATCTTACACCATTTCTCTAAGAATCAGTTACTATTTTGCCCGCAAAATTTAATAGATTAAATCGTAATTTAAGTATTTTTCCATGAAATAACACATCTATATGATTTTTGTAGTCTTTACTAACTCTTGTCAATGTGAACTGAATTTTAATTGTGTATTTTTATTTTAATATAAGCTAACTACCCCAAGATGCTGCTGCTTTATGGTGCTGAAATGAGGGAAGGGCAGGGGAGAGCTAGTAAAAACGAAAGCAGGAAGGACATGCGCTAATCTTGGACAAGCCAAGTGTAATAATGACTCAAAATTAAGAAATTGTTTCTTTTTAAATAGTTTTTCAAGACATCATAAAAAATATTTGAGTGTTATCACACTTAACTGTGTGGTAGAAAAAGCTTTTCCTTAGATCTCACATTTTAACAAGGAAATGGCTTCTGGCAAAATTCTTGCGAGATCTTACTAAAGACATTATTTAATTTTTCAGCATAACACTGGGCATGACTTCTTACCTCGCTCCTCATGAGTGTTTTAACACTACATTTATGAGGACATGAAACCATGACACATGGGCAGTCTGTATCTTCATGTTTCTACAGAGGAAAAAAGCAAACAAACCACAAATCAGATCTCACTCTTTAATTAAGAGAGGACTTACCTGCAAAGAAAAGCATCCTATAATAATTAAAAATCCCACAAGATTTTTTCAATGTTACTCCCAATTGTGCAGTTACATAACTGCAATTGCTCAAACATCAGTTTATACTTTTGATGGAGGTGTTAATATTCTGAAGCTAAACCAAGGGTTTCCTTGTGTTTTCCCACGCAAAGCAAATCTCTTTGTTTACCATTTTATTGGTTTTACTTTGAACAATGAAACAGTAGTCAAAGTCGAGTTTTAATCCCCAATAATTACTCACAAAATTTGGCATCTTTAAGAGAAAGCAGAAACAGTGTAGATGTCCTTTCTAGTATGGGTATATAGTGTATACAGAAGTTCATCAGAAATGTATACTGCCCACTCTCAGAGATTCTCTTTCCTATGTATGGATATTCCCTTCCAATTCTTTTCTAATTCTGATTCCCAAACACCTAAGACTCACTGTTACACATAATAATTATGGGCAGGGATTTTCATCTGAACCCAGATGACATGTATCTCAGCATAGCTGTCAAACTCTATCATCCCACTGAGGAAAGAAAGTCAGGCCCAAGATAACTAAATTTACATTTCCTCTCAGTTTTCTCAACAAAATGAAAAATCCATTTCTCGTCAAGTGACACGTCCCATTCAACTTGAAACACATTGCTTCATTTCTGGTACTTAAGAAAAGCAAAGGAAGCAAAGCTCTAGATTTACAAGCCTGTTAGAAAGGGAAGAACAACAGCATGCCCCTTTTGTCCAGTAACCAGGTCTATTTTTTGAAGCAAAACCAAGACGTAAAGGAGATCTGATCTCCAAGACGTGAAAGGCCTTGGTCAGAATTCTGGCATAAATCTGCCACTATCTGAAATTGTGTATCTCCTTCTAAAACAAGCCAGACACTGTCCTGACCCATCTACCCTGCCATGCTCCCCATTCACACTCGCTCACTTGGGACAGGAACCAGGGAACCCTCAGCTGCTCTCTAGCCAGAGAGCTGGGATAGCTCCTGAGCCATCTTCAGTCCCTCCCCACCAGGGTACCCAGCCAGGAGCAATGCCAACCCCTCTCCTCAGAACAGCCTGTCAGGGTTCAGGAACAGCAATGCTCTTCTGACAAGCAGAGTCCCAAAGCACAGCTCCTGCTCAGGGTCAAGTGCTGGACCTGGGCCTCTCATTCTGAACGTATCTGGAATTGTGCTCAAGGGAGACATCATACACAACCATGTGACTTCAGGAGCCTAATGCCCTACACACTTTCTTAGTTATTTATCAACCACAAACCCAGAAAAGTAACACTCCCTTCTAATGTTTGTTCCCTAATTTTAATTCCCTAACCTACCCAAACGGTCTGACAGTGGCTGTGACACTGAGTCTTGGTTCATGATAAAAAGGCAACATGCAGCTTCTCAGCATTCTCCTGTGTTTTCCTCCTTGCTTCACATCCCAGTGTCCACCCACTGAAGTCACAGCAAGCCTTTCCAGCGACTTCAGGATCTACCAGAGTAACCCCAGTCCAGTGTCAGAACTCTCTCCCTCCTCATTTCAATTCACCCAGTTGAGCACATGAAGCCAAACACCAAATCCAGTACAAACCACAGGTGATACCACATGCAGGGCTCCCAGCAGAGATGAGGGTAGGGCAGGATATTAACACAGCTCCCAGAAAAGCCAGTGCCACCTTAGGAACAGGTCTGGCTCCAGAACAGTGTCTGGGGTCTTTCCCAACACTGTCACAGTCAGCTCAGCTGTATTTCAGACCACTGGGCAGAGCCCAGACCCCTGGCAGGGTCTGGTTTATGGCCAGGGTTTCAGGGAGGGCCCAGGCTGTCCTTCCAGATCTGTGTCACACTGCTGCTAAGTATCACTTTTGCAAGATAAGCACTTCCAAGGAGCTTTGTGGATTATACACAGGAAAATACAGTAATCAAGAAGCTACCAATTTCCATTTTAACAATGTACTATCTTTGTATGTCAGGAGGTAAAGGATGGAAAAGGTAGGTTTGTGACAGAAAAAAGCCCTTAATTTTTAGATGGTTTGAACAAAAGACATAAGGAGGTTAAGTCACCAAGTGAGCAAGCAGGCAAGACAAATGCAATCTAAAAAAGCATTCTGCTAACACTGTTAACTTGTTGGAGTCTGCCTCCAACAACGGGGATTTCCTACCCCACGGGTCACGAGATTCTATGAAGACATGAACCACATGTTCTCCAGTAAAATTTTTTTTTTCCATTTGCATACCTTTTTTCTCAGTCTGCTCCCCCTATCTCCGTTTTCAGTTCAAGTCACTGAGGCCAGCTTCAGTCATTATCGCATTAGAGAAAATTCTAGGCTACAGAACCCAGAGATGAACCCAAGTTCATCTCTAAAAACCCAGTTTTGTGAATGGGGTGACAAAACTCAAATGAGAAGTCAAAAGAAACCTTATAGTATCTAAAGAGGCCTACAGAAAGCCAGAGAGGGACTTTTTACAGGGGCATGTAGAGATAGGACAAGGGAGAAAGGATTTAAGCTGATAAGGGCGAGTTAAAATTACATATTAGGAAGTTCTAGAAGGTGAGGGTGGTGAGGCACTGGTAAAGGTTTTTCAGAGAAATAGCAAATCCCTGGAAGCATTCAAGGCTGTGCTGGATGTGGCTTTGAGCAACTTCGTTGAGTGGAAGGTCCCTGCCCACAGGGTTGAAACAAGAATGATCTTTAAGGTCCCTTCCAAATCAAACCATTCTGTGATTCTAAGATTCAAACATACAGTGTCATTAAGCCTCTGATTCTTATTACTAAAGTATAGTGAGGCAACATTTTAATCAGGACACAACAAAGAAACCTATCTGCATTTCTATAACCACTGAACTTTTAAAAATCTAGGAAAAAGCCTCAAAAATATCAACTGATCCAGTTTGCAGAACACCGTTAAAGCTCACTAATCATGTCTGTTAGGACACCACACGTTTTTTAATATCACTTTTTGCCTCATACCAATGCCCAGCCTAATCATAATTCTGGGAGAACAACATCCATACTCTACCTAAAGCCATTTTCACCTCTGTATCAGAATGTACAAGAATCAATACAGGGCAGACTTAATTTCTTCTGTGTATTTTCATGTCTCAGCTGCCTTATTCTAGGTAAAGCACAGTTATTGAACTACCAGCCCCTTCAAGTGTGCACTCAAATAACTGAGAGCCAAACCTAAACTAGAACTTGGCAAGTTGCTACCTATGCCTTTTTGTAATATCTCCAAGCAAAGAAGACTTTTCATCATTGTCAGACTTCACCTAGCAAACAACACACAAGAACACAAATGAGAATAAAATTTTCATCACTCTTACTATAGTAAGGAGGTGTGAGATCCAAGACCATCAAACTACAGAAACTATACAGACAGATTTTTTTTTCTTTTTAAGTTAAAATCATATCAAGATAGATTCAGCATAATCTCTTTCAATGTGAAATAACACAAATGCAGTCAAGTAAAAATTCTATGTGTAAAGTAAGCACGACTTTCTCAACCTCTGCTCTGTAATTCTAACCCTCAATATGCTGCTTATCAGACAAGCTACTCTGATGCCAAGAACAGCAGTAACTCATCCTAGGCCTGTCATGTACCACTGCAGGTTATGGCAAGGTACAATTTGCTTTTACATTCTTCCTTTCCTCTCGAAAGACACAATTGGTTTTATGTTCTTCCCTTCTTCCCATAACAAATTACACTGTACCCAAGAAGGATTATATAGAAGATGCTATTTTTCCAGTCAATTCCAATATGCACATGCTTTTCTTGCACAATATTTGATTGTTATTATGGTAGTTGCATTTATTATCTAAATTGTAAAAAAATATAAAAAGCATAGCAAAATTAACTTCAGTATCAATACCAGGCAGTGGGTCTGAACTTTTTAAAATGCAGTGTCTAAACATCAGAATAAAGAAAATATTTCCTATTCAATGCACTTTTTTTTTGCAGGAAAAAAAAGACACATTTTGAAAGTCAAAAAAAAGTTTTCTTTTTTGAATTATTAATTCTGGCTGAGAGGCCAAAGCTCTTTTGGCAGCTACAGAGAAGGACAAGAAGAGTTATTATTCTACATTAATGCAGGGAATCTTGATGTATGTACACAAGAAAATACTGCACCTGCAACATAATCATTGGGACTTGGCTTTTACAGTATTTACAGGTTGTCTCCCGGTATTTACAGGTCTTCTCTACATGGTCTGGCAAATCTTTTCTCAGTATTTTTTCTTTGCAATCAGCACGAGGACATGGGAGTTCTTCAAACTGACAATCAGTTCTCAAATGTGTCTGAAAGATTAAAAAAAAAAGTTAATTCAATTAAGTTTTGTGCATGCCCTCCATCCTTCGAAGACATCCAACATTAAAGAACTTCAGAGGCAAAGTAAGGAGAGTTATTTTGTCAACTGCATCACATGAGAGCAAACACTGACAAATCTACTCAAGAATACATTTCTGACCATACAGTCCCTTTACCTGGACAGCTGATTTTAGGATATTACAGATGTACATGAGCTACTTCTGCACTAAAAGCATTCAAACACAACACAAAATTCTACACAGGCTATTTAAAGAAAAGGTAAGCACTCTTTTTAAAGGTATATTATTCCACATAAACATAGATGCTGCTGCTTTAAGTTGTTTAGGTACCTGAGCTTGCTCACTCAAAGCAAGAATCCACACATCTCCCTGCAAACTGCTATGCAGCCACACCATACAGCTGTTGAATTACTGAATTCATGCTAACTTATGCCTTCACCAAAACAGCTACAGCTTATTTTACACAACTCTGGAGAAGCCAAAGATTTAATTTCACGCATAAACAGCACATGAGAGGATTAAGATAAATAAAAACACACCAAAATAAAAATCAAATTTCTCACATTTGTCAAATACACATTAAGGTTCTTCACTATTTTATTTCTCCTTCCAGTTCTCATTTGGTTCATCCATTTATATTTCCAAGCTTTAGTGCCAGACAATCACATGATTTTTTATGATTCCTTACAGTTCTTTAAAAAGCTGAGTTTCAAAACAATTTAAATCTATCATAACATTTATAAATCACATTAACCATTAGTGAGAGCAAGTTAAGAAACTGTGATTTTAATTTGTAAGAATTTTTTCTTCATTCTTTAACTCAAAAGAAAGCTTATGACTGTTAGATTAACTTACCAGTAATTGACCCAAAGATAGCTGTTCCTTACAGCCCTTGTTTTCATTTCTGCAATATATTTGAAGTGCAAGTAGTTCTCTCCTGCAACAATTATCTTTAAATACCTGAAAAATAAAAAATCACTTTATTTTAGAAACTGAAAACCACTCAAGGATATGCAAGTTCAAATAAAGTAGAAGCCATGCAATTCAGCTACAGCAGTGTAATTCAATTCTAGCTTTATGTGCCAGAAATAAAATCCTGCTATTCTGTTTTTCTAGAATATGCACAACACTGAGGTTCCTTCACTGTGAAGCAGCTCAGTGAAAGAGTATTTGGGCAGACACTCTACTAGTGTTTCAGTTTTACTGTAAGTACAATAAAGGGAAAGGTATAAGAAAGGACTAAATTTGCTGCTATTTGCTTGCCAATATTAGGCCTGCACAAGCCAGAACTTCCTCCCTTGTTCAGGGAGCTGCTTGCATTAGGCACAATACCATAAGACAAAAGAGACTCAAAGCACAGTAGTTTGGAGGGGAAGCATTTCATGGATTGTGGTCCCAAAATTACTAGATTAGTTGGCTGGAATACCTACTTGCACTTCAGTGGTAACACATAGTTACAGATATTTTCTAAGGTTTTGTATGGAAGGAGGTTTTTTATTTCACAGATAAGTGGGCGTTAATTCTCTCTCCATTTTAATGTTTATAAGCACTTTCAGTGTTTTTTGTCCACAACAAAACTGGAAGAAGTTACAGAGAGGTTGGGGTTTGAGTTTTACACCTTTTATGGGAGATACCCCATAAAAGACAACATAACTGAACTCTCAAGGAGCCAAACTGTCAAGGGCAGGAACTAGAGAGAGACAAGAACTGAAAATCATTACTGCTATTTTAAAGTTCAAAAGCAAAGAGATAAAACTTCTAATTGGTTTTCAACTGCTTCAATAGCTATTAAGAAATACCTTAAGAACCAAGCCCAACCTCTGACTGCTGCTCTGATAAACAGACTCCTGTGACATTGTGTACACTGCAGCACTCCCGTAATTATAGAATGGTTCTGCATGCTAACACTTAACCAAGAATTATGATCCACCTGCCCACAGTGCCTGTGAATCTATCCCCAGTATCACTGAAGAAGGGAGCACTGCAATCACTCTCATCTGCTCTCATCTGCCACAGGTCACTGATTTCCATTTGCTTTTCAGAAGCGTGTGGGAAGTGTAATGAATCAACAAGTCTCATTTAAATAATCAATTGGCTATGCTGCAGTATCTTTTCCAAAGTAATTCACAGGGTTAGTATACAGTTTTGCTGACTGAAGATGAGGTAAGAAGACAACTTCTAGTTTTTCAAAGACTATCTAAAAGCATTTCTGTGATTTAGGACTTTAGCATTTTGTAGGAAGAGAGGTTTCCAGTTTCATGAAAAACACTGATTTGCACAGTAAGTCTAGCAGGTATTTAGTATATATTTGCCTTCTTGTCCTGTTTTAAAGATACTTGAAGTTTCATAGCAAATATACATATTTATGTATATTAAGAGCCAGAAAGTGAGAGTTAAAACAACAAATAAATTAGGCATTGTGATTATTGGTCTGAGCTCCTGGAGAATCCACCTGTGCCAAAAGCAAATTATGCTGAGCACTGTTCAGAGAACTGTTTTGGATTAAAACAAAGAGAGATTAACATACCCATCAACCTTTTCTTGAAAATGGTTACAAACACAAGTATTCATTTAGGCAAAAAAATCTACTAGCACAAATAATTTACTGAACACTTTAGCAATAATGTAAAATCACATAAACCATGTACTAAGCCAAGACATTTTTCTATCTTTAACATTTCAAGGGCAGCAAAAAGTTTTGATGTGAAAAACAGTGAAGAGGGTATCACTGAAATAACATATATATATATATATATATATATAAAAGAACCTGATTCCATTACCATTACTGTAACTCCCCACTGTCCTAATTCCAGTGGGGTTCACTGAACACACCACACTGTAAAAGAGATGAGTGAAACAGCAGCCACTGGTTGAGAGCCAAATCAGTGTTCACCTAGACCTGTCACATCCCTGCATCTACAGGAGAGGGAATATTTATCATCATCCTCTTGGTTGATGGGAGGACAACTGCAACGTGTTGCTGCAGCTCCCAGCTATGAATACGAGATGTGACACCTGTCTGGACTTTTTGGGATGAAGCTGACATGTTTTCTACCACAAGGTTAACAGGAAAAATGAGCCACCTACCTCTACAAAATGCACAGTTTATGTTTTATGACAAACCTACATTTTTAGGCAGCTTGTTAGGTTTATGAAATAATTACCACATAACAGTTACACAACTTGGGTACACCACACAGTTCAATATTCTTGAATGAGAAATTATTTTAAAAATACCTTATCTTTTACTATGCTTTCTTGACATGCTGTACATTTTGGACTAGAAGACCTGAAGAGAAAAGAGAAAAACTGTTATAGCTCATCTGAATTTTTGCAGTACAAAAATTTCCATTTATGAGGCACTTAGTTTTGGTTATTCAACAGATTCTAAACTATTAAAAGTGGATATAGTTCATTATAAGGAGCAAATATGTTATTTCAATAAATTTGAACATTTGAGTTTTTAGTGGAAAGCTTTTGGCATTCCCAAGGAAGTAAGATTACCAATGTCTCCAGACAACTGCACAGTGGTTTTCAAGTTGGCAAAATTCATTCCCTATTTTTCAGTCTGCACCTGATCCAAAACTGTTGTCACTTCTCAATCTGTGCAAACAGGCAAAATAATGTCTTTTCAATTACTGTTTTTTAAACAATACCTAATGAAAATTTACTTTCTCTGACAGTCAATTATACATCCTTTTAGGGTAAAAAAGTATTTATGTCCATCTCCTTCAAGTCTGTTCTGGTTTTAGCAACTGTCACAGATGCTTGCTGTCCCCTTTATCTGAACTACTGCATTGTAGCTGTCTTGGTTAACTAATCACCAAACTTGTGACCTCTTGGACAACAGGCAGAATCAGGAGCAGGGCAGACTGTGAAGAAAAACTGGAGTGCAGAAAACCTGAGTTTCTACAGCTGTTTCTGGCTCTAACCTGCCAAGTGTTGTCGTGTAAACCCCTTAGAATCACAGAATTATTAGGGCTGGAAGAGAGCAAAGCTCATCTGGTTCCATTCCTCTGCTATGCAGAGGAACACTTTCCACCAGACCAGGCTGCTTCGTTCCTTTTTAGCTCCTTTTCCCCACATAAAATGGGAACAGTCAAAATTATCTCCCTTGTAAAGCACTGAGACGAAAAGCACCAGGTAAAAGCTGCATGAATTCTTTCATAAAGCAACTCACTGACAAGCTACCAAAGCTGGGGCTGCTAGCAGCAGTGCAAATCAATGTAAAAGGCTGAAAAAGTTCAATCATGTTATATAATCTGTATGGTTATTTCAAATCATCTTGCTGGCTTCTCCTCTTCAAACCAACCATTCTGTGTCTCATCATATTTCTGAGCATTTTAAGTACCTTGAAGCCTCAATATCTGCAATGCTTTTTATAAGTCAGAAAAAAAAAGGAATCTAAACTACATCAGGGCATATAGTGCTTAATACAATGTCATGCTTTCCTTGCTCTTACTGAATTCACTCAAGCATCCAACTTGCTTTTTCAAACTACTCTTGCATACTGAGCAGACATCTTTACTGCTTTATCTCCATTAACTCCCAATTCCTTGTCCTCAAACAACCCTGGAACAGAAGTTGCTAGCACATAATTAGTGTGTTTGTGTATGCAGCAGCGTATCAACACTGAATGAAAAAAAATTGTGCCAAATACAGGACCAACATAAACCTATTTTACTTTCAATTTTATGGCACACTGTTTTAAAATATAAAAAGGGGGGGGGGAATGTAGATTTTATTTTAATAAAGGATTTGTTTGCAACAAGCACTTAAATAAAGTGAAATAACTCAATGGCCTTAAGCACATGTCTTTTCAGTAACAGACTGGTTGGAGAGTCAGGAAGATAAAATTACACATATTCTAGCTACACTGCAATAAGCACATGTGCATGTCTCACAGCAGGGAAGGAAAATTGCCCAGACTCTAGCAATGCCAGAATTGTTGCTGCTTAGACAGTCAAGGATCTGCTCTGTCCACCTGTGCACATCCAAGCATGGCAGGTGTTTGGTTTTTTGCAGTCACTGTTATTAACCACGTAAGAGTCTTCCAAAAACACATACTGAATATGAAATAACTTCGTTTCTTAAATACCACACCTCCCCTGACACTGTGTATCAAAAGAAGAGTTGGTGGGTGTTTTTTGTTGTTTTAAAATTGAAATGCTGTAGGTAAAAAACATGGAGGAGTGCATTAGTGAGCTATGGACCCTCTTGTTTGCCCAGTACAGAGATTACTTTTTATCAGGAGATTGAGTATTGTAATAACTTCCATACTGTTTTTTGCCATGCTGCATGTAGTCTTGGCTTACATATACAAGTATTAGATATCAGATTACAGTATTTCTGAATGACATATAAACCAGTATCTAGAGTCAGAGTGGTCACACAAAATAAACAGATGGCCAAGGCTTCCAAAGTCAAATGCTCTCTCTTATATAGTAGTCCAGTATGGAACATTCATCAACCCAACTATCTTCTGTATTTCTGCTTTCCAGTAGTAAATGAATATATTAGCTGCTTATGTACTCCAGGAGATTAAAGTGTGCTGAATGGTCTCCAAACACTACACAAAATTTTGAAATCACACTACTGAATACAACCAGCAGTAATGCACCAAAGTTGAGGGGCAAAGAAATCTATTGATACACAGGTACTTCTTAAAACCTAGATACTCTCTGAATGATTGCACTTTTATTCTTATCTAGACTGGGAAAGATTGCACCTCTCAGCATTCATTTCACATCTGTATCATTCACTCACCCTCTTTGCACTTTGGCCCAAACATCTCAGTAACTGAGACACCAGCCTTTCTGACCCCCCTGCAATCCACAGGACACACAAGCCCAACAACAAACAGCTGGAAGGGCTACAGAGAAGCTGCTCCATAAGCAGTTACATTTATCCAAGGGTCCCACTACCCAGGGCTAAGGCTGGGTCCACAGCCAGGGTAGGCCTCACCACCCCAAGGAACATGTACAAGCTCACTTCCTCACACAGACAATTTACTCTGTGTATTTGACACAGATTACCCAAATCAGAAGTCTTGCTAAGCAGCTATTCCATTTGGCCTCCACAGGGAATGAAATTCTTACCTAACACATTGCTACACAGGACTGCACCACCTTAACAAGTGTTCCAACAATATTGATGGAAAGCTCAGTTGTCTTACCCTGATCCAGAGTAGAGCACAAATGTTTACACCAGCACACAGATAACAAATAATTAAGCAAGCAACAGTGGAAGGCTCATATTCCTAAAGCTGCAATAGTGTTCACAGTAATGTCAGTAGTTCACAACATTTAAAGGTATCAACATGCTCTACTACAACAAACAACATACCTCAGCAAGGCATTCATGCAGGTTTCACAGAATCTGTGTCCACATTCAGTCTGTTTAGGATTGCATAAGATGAGGTGACATTTTTCACATTTGTACTTATCTTCCACGGCATTCACAAATTTCTCTTTGTAGCCACCTTGCTCTGGAACATAGATGGATGCTGATGGACTGCGGTCTGGATTGGCCCTCTGCTGTACCATTTCTACAGATAAAGGGGGGTCTGACTTCTTACTGGTGTCCATGCTCTAAGATAGTTTCTGTGAATCAAAAGTGAGAAAAACTGAGAAATGAGGACCTCTATTGCCATTTAAATAAAACAAACAGTGCATCTGAGAGACTGCATAAAATCTGAAAGCATCAAAAACAGATCTGTGTCCACACATCATGTGAAGATAACATATACATTACTGCCTGAGTATATTTAGCATAGATAATCTGTAAAATAGTCTACATATTCAAAGGCTCTAGAAAGCAAGAAATCAAAACCTGCTCCTGCAAATGAAGTGTTAATTATCACCATCACTCTAGGAATACATAAGGAATTCCTCCATATCTCTCTCTCTCTCTGAAAAGTATTGCTCAGTATTGAAGTCCAACCATTAGAGGCAGCCAGAGGTGTGGTGAAGAAGGTGCTCTGGTACAGTACTGCACACAACCCTGCTCAAATGCTACTGCAAGAGCACCCAACCACCAGTGTCCTACACAGGGTATCCAGAGCCTACCCAGCTCCCCTGCCCACTTTTCCTGCCTATCCCTTTGCAACAGCATAGTGCAACACACGCTGCTTTACAACACCACAGAAGGGTTTTACTCATTAGATACTTTCCAGCCTTTTCATTGCACATCTTCACCTGAAGAGAGCAGCTGAGCAAAGTCTAACTGACAGACTTCTCTAAAGAGAAGGGCCTATGTAACATGGCTATTTGATTAATTTACCAGGGCTAAGCACAACTGACAGGGAGCTGAGAAAATAATTAATCCAGCTGAACAGTAAATTACAGTAACTATTATCTTGGACAATCCATCTTCTAGGTAAGCATGCAAAGCATTAGCAGAGCAAAAAAGAAATAATAACCCAGGTTAAGTTTTAAAACATATTTTCCATAATTTCCTAGCTAATCTTGTAGTCAGACAAGTGTAAGTGCTCTTAGAAAGGCTCAGCATATCCAGGAGGGAGCACAGTTGGAGGATACAACAGCTATTTACCCAGGAGAAGTGTCTAGATATCTCCAAGAAGAAAGAAAACTTCAATTCTCTCTCTGTGCTAACTGGTAATTTAGATATAAACTTATTCCACTACTCTGCAGTTGCCTCAACTGATATAATTCAAATTTTAAGAAGCAGAATGAAGAAATGAGGCCCAGTTCACTTCTCAAAGTGTGTCCACAAACACCACAAAGAGAGTCAAATGCCTCACATTTCAAATACACAAATCCTCTTGTACACAGTTTTTGTGGGATCTTCCCTTCCCTTGTTACATCCAAAACCATGCACTTGTAATGAAATGTATTTACTTGTAGATAATTTCTGCACCTATAATTTTGGTACAGAATTCTCCATGCAAACTAAATGGGTACAGAATTTTCTTTGATTTCTGGCGCCATTATTTACAGAAACAAAAGACAAAATCATTGTGACTCAATGCTGAGACCATTTCATGTTTTTACAACACTAGCTGAGCAAGGGTAGGGGTGTTGAGTGAAGAACTCTCACTTCATTGCCCCCTTGCCCAGGGGAAAGCCTCTCTGATCTCCATCAAACTCAGAGAGCCCAAGGAACCCATTGTCATCACTCGGCACACAGACCCAGTGGTTGTGCCTATTCAAAACCAACAAAACAACACAAACACATCCCCCAAAAAAAGAAAAACCCAACAGGTTCTATGAATTAAAAAGCTACTACAAATTCTGGTCCATAATTTGAATTCATGTTAGTCTATTCCTTGTCTGCTCTTCAAAGACAGCAGAGACTTATGTCTTGACAAAACAGTATGTGAAAGAACCGAAAAGTCTGTGCTGAACTGAAAGTGACTCACACTTCTCATTAATGAAGAAATTCTGATTATTTCAGACCTTAGCTAGTTTCACCAGCAAGCATAAAAACCCAGCAGGTAATAATGACACTAAAGAGGCAACTCGAGATTGTAACCAGCACAAAAGAAATGAGATTGATGTTGAGAACACGATTCAGACAAGGAGGTTCACAGAAGTGCCATGAATAAGAAAGGAAAGCAGCTTACAAAAGTAGTCTAGGTTTAGAGACTGCCCAAGGCGTGAGTGCTGCTGCTGTACATCAGTGGCTGGACATGGGGAAATGCAGTCATGAGCTTAGGACCTGGCACTTTTCTGTAGTTGTAAGAGAAAAGACTGACAAGGGATGCAAAAATGTGCAACTCCTTAAGTATCCAGACTGCTGAAACTTCGTTGCTTACGGACTTGCTTCCTATGTGCGATTGGAAAAACTTCACTTGGCACTTGCAGTTCAGGAACCTGCAAATGCTTCAATTCCTTGATTTATAGATACTAATACCTCTTTTCCCTCTGCAGTTGTGTATTTTTAAAAATCATATTCAAGACATCCACTATTCTGTCAATTCTTGAAGTCAAAAGCCAACTTCAAGCATGGTGATTTGTAGGAACAACACAGGGAACATTACTTTCCTTAAAATTACAGAAAAAAACAAGGCATGACCCACTTCTGAGCCACAAAAGAAATATACAAGAAGAGGCTCTAAAAGAGACACTGACAGGAGAACTGTCAAGTCAAGAGAGCACAAAGTTCCCAAACTTGCAAGTCACAGTCCACAACTACTGAATGTCTGCTTCTCCATTAAGTTTCTTCTGAAGAAAAAGAAGCTAAAGATGATTGGAGATGTGAAGTTTTCCAAAAGCCTGATTTCTTCAAGGAAATGGAATAATTAGTCATAAGGAGGCAGGCAGGGGTGACAGAATAATATTCAAGACTTAACACAGACAGCACTGAATGCCAAATGAGCAGCAGGTGAGAGTTTCACAGAGATACGAAACAGCTCCAGGCTGGACTGTCAGCTGTCAAGAGAGATTTCACACCAGAATAAACTGCACAGGGTGCCACAGGACTCCACTTTTGGAACTGACATCTTGGATATCTTGTCACAGCAAACAAGCAGAAAACACAGTGACAAATAAAACATACTATGCGATATGCCTGACAGTCAGATTTGTCTGCTGTGGGTTTTGTATTTATTTTATGAAGAAGTATGTCAGACCAGAAAAGCTAAACTAGCTCAGCAACAGAGCAACCAGATTGATGAGGAATTCTCTTCCACAATACTCTGAATGCCAGCATTCTCTTGTGCAGCAGAACTAGGAAGCCATTCATGAAGTACTGCCATAAAGTACAACAGAACACTGAGCTTACAAGACCACCACAACCTTATTACCATGAACAAGCTATAGTTTACAAGGGGATGGGGAGAAGTGATGTCTAGCTTTCTGTCTGCACAGAGCTTTGCCCTCATGCAGATTAGTTACATGCTCCTACACCTGCACGTGGGAGCAGTGATGAACACAAGCACAGATAATACAAACATTTCAGCTGCCACCCTTTTGCAAACAGTGCCCTGTTATGGTTTCCAAGCCACTACAGGGTGTAATCTGCAATGACTTCTCTTCCTTTTCAGGAGCCTTTAACAGCAGGATTCAGATTATTCCCCCATAACTATGTTTCAAACTGCCAACAAGAAGCAATTTTGAAGTCACACCTCAGTAAGATACTCTGCACTTATGGCAGTGAAGTTAACATACTTCCCGAGAGCAGGGAGAGGAGCCTAGCCAGGGCATGATGGGCTGCCTCTGGTGGGGGGCCTCTGATTCCTAAAGGCATGGCAAGCTGCCATCCAGCCAAAGACTCTGGTTCTTGTTCAGCAAGCTAAATCTTAACGCCTAATTAATCACCAGGTAGTTCTTACACTCCCGTTTCTTATGTGTGGGGAAGATCATCACAATAAAAGTATATGACTTTTAGATTCTTTAAAAACTGCTAAACCTTGGACAATCACTTTTTAGGCCAGATAAGCACCTAGAAGAAGAGGCACAGTCACCAAGGTTGGTTCTGTCCCCTGCTGCTTGTCTTTCAGCCCCCCCTCCTGCAGCCAGCATATGCTAATAACTCACACTTGAGTGGACATTGTTGTAGCCATCAGCTGGGTGACACTGGGACACTGCTTGAGCCAGTCTGGCCACTACTCTTGTTCAATACAAGTGGTATTCAAGCAACTGAGGCTGAACCTCAGCTGATACTTCAAGCTGTATATACTGCAGTGAAGGTCAGAACAATTTGTTGGTGCTTAACCAATACTAATATTAGTTCAGAGGCCTAGAAACTAGAAGCAAAAGTGAGTTTACCCACAAAGTTCTTCCAAGAATTAGGAAGCATGGGAATTCCCAAACAAAAGGCATTTTGCTCCTTCCTTCTTTAAGCAAGGGTGTTGTTCTCGCTGCACAAAGAGCAAACATCCTAAAAATCAACACTCATATCTTTATGATTTTTTCTTTGAGAATAAAGCCAGTTTGTGACATAGAAATACAATAAAGCTTAAAATATGATAAACCTAGAAAGCTCTGCATGAAGACAGTTTCAGTATATTGACAATATGAAGCAAATAAGCTTTTGCTACAGTTTTAAAATTCAAAAAGAGCAAAAAGCTATTAGAAATAAATGTTTTCCTTACAGTACCTTAGAAGAGCATAATGCATGACATAGTTTAATTTGGTTATTACTACAGGACAGCAAAGCTTTTTGATCAAATTACAATTTGCACTGAGAACAGGAGTTCCTCAAACAGAACAGCACTGCATGCACAATATCTAAATTAAGCTCTGAAAGAGAAACCTAAAGTGGGACAGGGAGCTTAAGATCAGTGCAGAAAAATAACCTTTCCTCTTCAAAATAATTTTGTATCTAAAATGTGTAAAAGCACACAAACTCCAGCATCTCATCCTAACTAGGTCATTTCTTTGGGTAGCCTGAGGTATAATTTTTCAGTGCAGCTTTTAATGAGATATGGGCTTGTGATTGTGCTGTCTCTCCTCTCAGCCTCCCAAAACCACATTGGAACCAACTGGACGGAGTTTTCATGAAAATGAACAGCTATGAGGGGAACAGAAGCTTTCTGTAGTGTCCCAGTGAGCAAGAGGCTATAAACGTGCACCACCATGGTCTATCAGTCAGTCAGTGCACAGACAGACACAAACCAGCCAAGAACAGCTGCTCCCTCTTGTCCCACCAAGCTCCATGGCCTTGGTCTTCCCTATACCATAAAAGCAGGGGAGGGCTGGAGATTTAGGGGTTTTTCTTGTTTGATTGCCCTTTCTTGGGGGTTGTGGTTTTTTATTTTTTGAGGAGGGGGGAAGTAGGTGTAAAAAAAGGGATGCAGAACACAGATTAGTAGGAAAACAGACTTCATCAGTTTCACTGCTCTTCACAGAATTTTCTTCCATACTCCACAGGATCTCCTCAGAGAGCCAGATAACCAGGTGCCAGGAGAGGTATTTCCAGATCTTCAGTCTTTCCAGCTCACTTGCTTTCTATCATCAAGAATTATTGCTTCAAGTTAACACACAGAAACCTTTATCTTAAAATTAAATTATTAAAACAATCTGAACTTTTCCTCTGTCTTATATTTCAGCATTTTATAGCTTCTAATAAATTCCTAGCACATACTGAAAAGGACGTCCATCTTTCTTTCACCATTTTTAGACAAGTCTTCTGCTTCCAAGTGCTGTTATCATATGCAATATATATTGGCATACTCTGATGTCTTGTTAAAACAGTAATGCAAGCTGAAAGCAGTATATTGGTGACAACATATTATCAGTTTACTCAGGGCACACATGTCAAAAAATATTAAAATAAGGCTGAGCTGGGAGGCTGCCATGGGAACCTTGACTCTGGAGCTCTCAAGCACGAAGGGTATCATTGTATCACTGCAGAGTATCATTCTCACAACATCCACCACACCTCAGCCTGGCCTTCTGGCAAAACCCCACTGCTGAGTCTGGGCAGGGACACTGAACAACAGATAAATAAAATGCAAATGGCTTGAACCACTCCCAAAAAAGTCTGAGGCCACAACTGAGGCAGCACTGGAGTGGCAGGTTTGAAAGCAGACGCCCATCCATCAAATTTGTTTTGTGTGAGGTCAGAGGTTTTGGCACATCCACTCCTCTGTTTGCACAGGGGAACTACTGATTTATTTATTTTTACCTCCATGCATTTTTCATGCCTGAAGTGCTATTTACTGCTTCTCCAGATCATATATATGTAGGACTGACCAGTCAGAGGTTTAGGTATTTCCAGGACATGCTCTGAGAGAGTATTCTGAGGAGGGTAAGGAAGGGTTGCTAAGTCACCAATGCTGATACAACTTTACACAGTGAGAAATCTGAGATCACTCTTCACCTTCTTTTATATTTACACTCAAATACTAATTTAAGCCTAATTCCTGAACAGAAATGAAAGCAGCATTGATATTTGAAACTTCTTTTTCTCTGTGCTAAAATAAATAGGCAATTTAAATTACTTTAAACTTTGCCCTACGATTTCATGAGCATGCAGCTTCCTTGCTGTGAAGAAGACCTGGAGATCACACACTACAGAAAAGATGAAGACCAACAGGAAAAATCAGTGCTTGGATATGAGCAAGCAGGACAAACATTTGGAAACGCACAGAAGATGCACTCTGAGTATTCTCCACACAGGAAGCTTCTGCCATTTGCTGGCTCTCCACAGCCTCTCAGCAATGCAGTGTCCCAGCTGCTGAGCTTGGAAGGCACCTCTGGAGGTCATCCAGCCCAACCTCCTCTTCAGAGGAGACCATCTTCAAAGTCAGGTCAGCTTGTCCACTGCTGAGCTCTCAAAACTCCCAGGATGAAGAAACTGCAACCTCTCCCAGCACTTAACACCCCCCTGTGAGGAGTTTTTATTGTAGCAATTATGATGTGATATTCTGAGGTAGCAAAAAGGCCTGTTCTGATACTTGAACTGCTATGATCTTAAGCAATTAAACCATATTTCACCACAATCTCCACAGGCTCTAGACTGTAGAAATTCTTGAACAAATAGGAAAACTATTTTAGGCTTGAAAGGTACAGGCTATTCCTTCTTTTCCTATCTGACCTAGAAAATCAGAAGTATAATCAAAAGATGCTATCATGATATTCTTGCAAAAGAACAACCATGCATGTCATTTGAATCACAAACATGGTGT
Source organism: Polioptila caerulea (assembly GCA_013397295.1). Classification (NCBI taxonomy): domain Eukaryota; kingdom Metazoa; phylum Chordata; class Aves; order Passeriformes; family Certhiidae; genus Polioptila; species Polioptila caerulea. The sequence goes on along the minus strand of VYXF01003127.1, from coordinate 164,623 downwards.
ATTTCCCGTGTTCTAGTTTGCAAGATGACTGAAGAGCTGAAAATGAAAGGTAAGTCATGTTTCACATTGTTTTATTCTTTTAACTTATCAATTTCCTTGGCTGTATTTCTTTCAAAAAGGAGTCTACACACCCATGTGAAGTGCCTTAGAGGATTAAACCAAACAGCATTCCAGAACAAGGGAACTCAATTTAGCAAGTCTGCTGCACAATGCTGTCATGAAGAATTGTAACATACACTCCCTCCTGCTCAGTGTAAGAAACTTCTAGATTCTAAAAAAAGGACAGATTTGGAAAGTAATTACATCAGCACTAGGAGGTTAGAACAGTAATATTTACAAATAAAAACATAGTATTAACATCTTTCAGAATGCCCAAGAAGCCAGGGACTCACACTTTTAGTAATCATCCAATAATATGTTGAATACTATTAACATTTTGTGTAACACATATTTCACCAGATGAGAGGAAAAAAACCCTACAACTTTTAAAGGGCTTAAATTTTATCTCTTAAAAAAAGACAGCAGAAAAAGTAAGTCAGTGCAATTAAGGAAAGCTGATTTTTATGTGACATTATGTTCAACTCTTAGTTTTTTGAAAGTTCACAACATTCCTCTGAATCATGATGTATGGGTTGGCAAAACAGCTTTAAGATTCAGCCTGAGGCAGCAGTAAAAATAAAGAGTTTGTATTTTGACTTACACTTGCTATCTACAGCTCTCAGTAATTACTTCCTAATCTCACTGGGCTACCAAAACACAGTATAAAGTCATCTGAAGTGCAAGATATCAAAAGCATCTTTTAGAAAGCCAAAGACCTCTTAAGCTTTGAAAGCCTGGGTCACAAGACAACAGATAAGAGAAATGCTGTCCAAGCTCACAATGAGTATTCTGCATTTCCAATTCCAATTCACTTCCTGTGCATTTCCTCTTTTCTCTCATGCACCCCTGGACAAAGCTATTGCATTTCACCTATGAAGTTAACCCCCAGCTGTGATCTGTATGTCTACACGAGGCTTTTAGTAGAAGCAGATAAAGAACAGGAAAGATCAAAAGATGATCTGATGATCACAGAACAAAGTATACTTTAATCTCTTCCTCTGCTGTTTAGAAGTCCATGATTGAGAAACATATGACAGTCTTATGTGGGGGAAGTGAATGAACACTATGAAGTTCCAATTTTTTTAACTTCTGGCTCTGTTTACAAAGAAAAAGTTTGATCTTCCACAGAAGAAATATACTCAGATAAAATATTCCCAGAAACACCATGAAATTAAAGGTAGTTTCCTCTTTCAAAATGGTTTTATATGTGCTTGGAAGAGAGAACTAGGAAAAACCAGCTTCTACTTGCATTCAGTATACTCTGTTTTTATGGAAAGCTATTTCCATCAATCCAAATTTCTCTGATTCCTGTTTTACAGCAAGCCTAATGCTTCCTTTACTTTTCCTGCACAGCACACAAGTCTTTGGTTCACATGATACAAGCAGTAGTGTCAAATCACAGACACCCAAAAGCCCAACTGCTCACTGTGATTCCCCACTTCTGCCTGCTGTGACTGGGCAACAGGGCACTTGAACCAGCCACGACAAACCCTAGCAAGGATCAACAAGGGCTAAGGCAGACAGCATGTCTCAATCATTCTGACCCTGGCACACAGCCCTAGAAAATGATGTCTCATCCTCTAGTGGCCTAGTCTAGTCCCCTTTCCTCCCACCCAAGGTGTGCCTTCAAGAAAAATCTGCTGCATGAATAACCAGGAATGACTTGCTTATAAATTATAGCAACTTAAGACAACAAAGTCTCTTCATCTCTGCAATCAGCAAGTAGGACTCAAAAAACTATCGCAATATTTTTGTCAACCTTTTCTTTGTTCTTAAACCAAGACCTATCAATCAATGCTATTCTTTTCCTTTCTGTTAGTCAAAGAGGTCCTCAGCTTCAAATCTAACAAAATTTCAAGTCTATCAGAAAAGCAGAAGATATTCCTCAAATCAGTCTACCTATTTACACTGCTGTCTGCCAAGTGCATGAAGAATATTTTGGCAGTGCCAATTCCTGACAGAGTGCATCTGTGCTGTCTCTTAATGAATCCAGCCTTGAAATCTCAGCAGAGGTAAAAAAGTAAGACAGGCAGTACCTCATCTTCTACAATTAGAAGAAAGTATGTGAAGGCAAAGGTGTTAGAGACCAGCAAATAAAAAGAAAAAAATCCAAAGCACTTCAAGAAGCTTATTATGAATAATTACTGCAAAACTGCCTTCTCAAGAATATCGACAAAACACTACTTAATTAATTTTAAAATGCAGCTCATCTTTAACAAAAATAGTCCTCCCAGGAAATTCTGAACGCAGCAGAGTTTAAAGGAATCTGGTAAATGAAACAGAATGCAACTTCAGGCATGGCTCAGCACTTTCTGAACTCAACACTGAAATGAAGTGCTGTGCAACTAGAAATGACCAAACCAGAAAACTGAAAACATAGTATCTCACTTACCTGTGAAGTTCTTTCCACTCTAAATAAAGTAAGTTTTCTAAGTCTACATCCAAAACTCAAAAAAATCTAACCTGTCTTTTATGGAAATTTACTCACTCTCATAAAACATTTCCTGCTCTTCCATTTTATCCCAGTGAACACAGCATACTATGAACACAGGTAAGAAAGTAATACTTTTTTATGCTGCCCTAAATACTAATCAAACTCTAGAAATTAACACAACATGTGGCATTGTCAGAATACTTTATTGAACACTGAATTGCATAAAAGACATTTATTCATGCACAGAGTTCAACCTCTCACTAACCCTGAGTGAAATTTCCCCCCATTCTAGAGGATGTCTTCAGCTTTGTTGGAATTCATTGCTTCTTATTCAGGAAGGAAAAGGAAAAAAAGAGAGTAGCAGTAACTCTCTTTTCATTTGCCTATATTTTATTATTTATGAGAATGTGAGGGAAAGAAAAACATTGTCCATATTTATATTTATTTATGTATTTACATATATACAAAAACATTGTCCATAAATATGAACATTGTTCATATTTAATGAAGCAATAGCAGGTTTAACTTCAGTGATTTCAATGTCTACACTGTACACTTCACTATTTAGATGGTATTATATATGACAACATCTTGGAGTTCAGGAAAAATGTAAGAGTTTTGCTAAGATTTTTCTGTTAGATGAAAAAAAAAAAAACCAAACCCAAAACCCGAACCACATTAGTAAACAGAATCACCAAGAAAGAAAAAAATAAAAATAATTAAAAAAAATAAAACCCATCTAAACCACTTGTGCTAGATATTCTAGTTATACTAAAGTACATTCCAGTTTCTACAGCTCTAGTAAAGAAGTATTACTGAAGCTGAATTTTCAGGAGAAAGTCACAGACCCTTCACCCAGACTCATCATAATATTCATAATCACTTCACATTCACTGCTATCTAATGCATTTTTTACCTTTCTTAAAGTGTTCATGGAGGAAGTTGTGTTTTTCCTTAACTGAAAACTGAGATTCACAGAACGTGTTTCCCAGCAATGTAAGAAAGGAAGGAGCATGTTGCTTCCTCTTGTAGTAAAGAGAGCCTTTAGGAATGTGCTACTGGAAGCCAAGTCCATGTAAGACACAAATGCCTGCTGGTGTATGACAGCATTCACTATTCCAACTGTAAAGTGCCATCAAAAGACTCTTTTACCTGGAACCTGCATGCAATTTCCTTGTCTCTCTCACAGTTTCTCCTAGTTTCTGTCTCTTCTTTGTGACTGCTTTGCCAGGTAACAAACCATGTTATTATTTAGTCTTGCCAACCTCAAACATTTTATTTGCTGCCTGCAGGTTTACACCAGGTGCAGTTCTGGAGGTTTCAGATCAATATAGATAGCACTGACATCTTGAGAACAAGCCATCTCTACAGCCCTGGGTCAGACAGGATGCTACTAAGGACCAAAAAAACCCCAGGTCCCTTTGAAGGTTTCTCTTGTATTGGATTAAGAGAATTAACAAGAATCGATGAGGATGTTATCCTTCTACAACATCCCTAATGTGGAGGTTGTAAAAGTAACTTATTAATTTTTCTGACTGAATTTCACACCACTACCCAGAACCAAGTGTTTATCACTCTTACACAGCCAAAGAAGTTTAACACAAGCAATAGCAACCTTCCAAAGAAACTTCTGATAAAATTGTACGGTACTGCTGCTGCTTCAGAAACAGATTAAAACAGGTGCTTTCCACACCATCCACAAGGCCTTAAAGAGATGTGTCTTCAGATTTGGAATATGAAATTGACAGTTTTAGCTGAAAATTCTTTTGCATGCTTATCGCCTGAGGGCTTCTTCAGTTAATATTAATGAAATCATGTTCACTTCTACCAAATAAATACTTAATAAAGCAATTCTGTTTAATGTATTAATCTAACCTTTATACATGCATTTTTATTTTTGAAAGTTCAAACATGAAAGCATCCAGGTGTTACACTAGAAACTAAATGAGAGTACTCTGATTCCTTGGAAAATTTATGCTTATAAAGAATTATCTGCATGTTATAAAGATTCATATAGGCACAGTGTAGATATGCAGAATGAAAAGAATAATTTACAACTGGAGCAAACAGCAGATTTAAAAGTATGCAGAGGACACTTGCAGATAGAGCAAGGGGCTTAAGTCCTAAGATTAGAGCTTATAGGATCTTGCACTGCTAATGATGCTTCAGATTTGCACTTTTTGCAAATATCTTTTATCTAGGCAATGAAGCTTCCAATACTACAGCAGTGGTTTGGGTTTTTTCCTCCACCAATTCTACAGAATTGCTACATGATTTTAAGGCGTCATCACGTCGTTTCTCCCTAAACTGCATAAGAAACAAAACACTCCTTACCTTTTATAGCATCCCTGGCCTGAAGGGTTCTACATCAGTAGGAAGTGTTATTTTTGGACTCTTCTAGTGAGATTTGTCACCACTCTAAACCCTCCTAGAAGTCTGGATAAAAAGAAATAACTTGCCCACACTTTTTAAGTGTCATAAGAGATTCTTTTTTTTACATGACACTTTCCAACTGAACAGTACACCGATGCTTTATTATCTTAGGAAGCAATTTCAGGACTTGAAAACACTAGGTATAATATTAAAGACAAATCTACATCTCTCTATATAAGGAGAACTACCACCTTAACATTATAAATGCTTCTGAGAAGAATCCTTTCTTCAACCTGCTTCATACTGGTTTGGAAGTTCTTTTATGGCTGCCTTTAGAAGATCCCAAAGGAGTAGCAAATTTAATCTAATTCAGAATATATATAAATGCACTTCCTGTAATATAGCATAGAGTCACAAAATACGTTAAAAATATTGTAATGTTGATCCATCAGGCCAAGCTCAAGTTCCTGGAACTCTTTTCCATCATTATACAGCATCTACAATACACTAGTGGATAGGCAAGAGAAAAAAAAAAAAAAGAAGGGGGGAAAAGGTAGCTCCAAAGATTCTGTTAGGCTGATTCCTATCTCCTCTATACATGTGCTAAATTTACAAGCAATTATTTTGAGCCCAAGAGCAGCACATTCTTAGTGTTATCTCAGAACAATGAGTTCTACAGGTTAGACAAGTGTCATAGTGTCAAAAAGTGGGTTTTCTTTGTCTTGGGGCTTTTAAAAACAATTTTCCATTTTTCAAGACAGATATTCAGGGGAAAAAAAGAAATCATTAGACGAGGTATATGTAAGCTCACACTGCATTTTTATCTTTATATGGTCTTACTTCTTTGCTAATTTATTCTCTGGGGTACTTATTCACTGACAGCTGTGCTGGTGATAGCTGTGATTAGTTACAGTGCAGGCTATTTCATTCTGGAACAAGGATGGGTTTTGTTATCAATCCAAACAGCCTCTGTGTCTCAGTGAAATAAGGGACTTCATCAGTGCACTAACACAAGACAAACAGCTGGCAACAGCTGTAATTAAGGCAAATCCATAGTATCTTAAGTTCAGCTGAGAGAGGACAATCCTAAGTTTTTCTCACTTCCCACAAGAAAATTTCACATCTTTAATGATATGTCATCACCCAGTTTTCTAAAACCATCTCCAGATAACTTTTTTTAAAGCTGAATGTAAGAGGCACAAACTTCTCTTACTACAAACTTGTTGCAGTCATATACTTTCTTTTATACAGCCCCCTTTTTTTCCTCATCTGCTCTGTTTTGATCAGTAATTTCAATCAAGCACTCCACTACCACATTCAAGTTTTACTTTGATGCACAACACAGAAATCAACAACACAGATGCCAGGAGAATTATACTGTAAAAAAATCTATTTTTCATCATACCAGCAGTGCAATGCTTAATTGCTGAGAGGATTGCATATGAAAATTCAGAATAAGGTCATCAAAATAAATGCTCATTCTCACAAAAGCTTGTACTATATTTTTGATGTAGAGGAGGAAATATTATGTGCATGACTAGAATTAAAACCACATGAAAACAGATTTCCAAGCACCTACTTCACAGCAGTAGTATGACTGCTTAGGTAAAATGTTCTCTTCTATCCAAATATTCATGCTTTAGAAGAAAAAACTAAAAAATAATTTAAAAATCACACTAGCCTTAATAAATGTAGCAGCAATTTGTCTCCTAACCAGTACCTAGCAAGCTTATGAAGTTTGGATTGAGTACATCCCTGTTCAGTCATGCCCTCAACCACAAGGCAAAAGAAACCTTTGAGAGAAAGTATTTCAAACTGTAAATCCAAATAAATCTCCTTCAGAGTTTATCCAATGCTGTCAATTTTCATGTTTGACAAACGTGAGAATTTTCCCAGCAGCCAACAAACCCTTACATTAAAAACAAAGGAAGGATTTTACCATCTCAGAGCTACAGAAAGCAGTGGCAGTGCTACCAAGAACATGCCATATATGTGAATACTGTTTCAGGTAGCACACAAGTCAAGTTACAAGCATTAGAATTTTAAAGGTGAGTGTACAAACTCACAGTAACACGATTCCATGAAATGTCTATATTTTCTTGGGATCTAACCTTTAGAAAAGGTTCACCTCAAGAACAGGTTACAGGACCTTTTCCCATTTAAATACCTCTTCGGTACCACAGATGCTGCCAGAATGGCATAAAGGTTGAAATCCTTTAGAGTTCTGGCCCAGCCTTTGGTCTTACTGCTTTTTTAACCTCTTCACTAATAACCTGCTAACAGGTAAACTCTGTATCAGTCTGGAAATTATATGCTCCTTCTCATGTAACAACGAGAAGGAGCATATAATGTCTCCTTCAGAGACAACTGAAGAGGCTATAATATTAAAAACTGAGTTGTTAGCTTAAATAAAAGCTCTTGATTTCCAAAGTCCATGCAACAGCTTTCTTGGTCAAATCTGTATACTTCTCTTCTTCCCACACCTCCCCCAAATTTGGAAGATTCTCTGATTGCTTACATTTCCTTCGTTTTATTTGAATCTCATTTGATCCGCCGCTTGAGAAGAAAGAGGAACAGGCTTTCTCAGTGCTCTGATAGGGTTCTCTTTACTCTTGCCAACAAAAGGAGCTTTGCTACAGTTTGCCTGGTTTCTTTCTTTGCCCTGAAGAAAGAAAAAGTTTTGAGTTACATTACCTTCATTCAAAAACCCTCTAACAGGCTTCTCAGAATCTATCAAGTTACCTTGTTAGTTTCATTAGACCATCAAACTAATTCTTAACAATGAATTTTAAAAATAACCTAAATGTAAGATAAATAACAAAGAACACTGCACAAAACAGATCAATGTGATTTTTAAAACAGGTTACAGGACCTTATTGTTATTATTTTCTTTGTCATTGTGAGCACTATTGCTCACAAAGGACTCCTGACAAAGTAGCATTAAAGGAGGACATGCACAGTTAAAATCACAGCTGATGTGATTTCTTGCTTTCACACACACACAAAAACTTCTCCACCCAGATATACTGTGGGTCATTACAGACTGTAAAAAGTCTTCAAAGCAGTGCCATTTTCTTGGAAAGTCTGATAAATTCCACTTGAAAACACCAGCTCAATTCTGGGAAAGTAATTATGTGTTCTGCAGAGTGTTTCATAAAAAACACACCCCACAACAATATTCCAAGAGGTCATTAGAAGTAAGCAACTTAGTTTGGGGAAGTTTGATTTACCCTGGAATTTTTACAAGCACAGAGAAAAAGAAGAAAATGGTCCAAAAGCATAATTAATACAAATCTTCATCAGTCTCTATCTACGCGCATTCTTAAACGTGACAATAAAGTTCAACAAATGCTACCACAACGCCCAGGTCTGAAGTCCCCACAGCCTCTCCCACCTTTACACGTCAAGGCCAACTCTGTGAGCCCAGCGCAGTGACCTCCGTTCAGCACGGAGCCAGGGCAGACTGCACAGCAATTTCAGCCCTTGCCAGGGAACTCTGCACCCAGCCAGCCCAGCGTGCAGCTATTCCGTGGAGACGGGGCAGCGCCGAGGGCCCGAACGGGGCAGCGCCGAGGGCCCGAACGGGGCAGCGCCGAGGGCCCGAACGGGGCAGCGCCGAGGGCCCGAACGGGGCAGCGCCGAGGGCCCGAACGGGGCAGCGCCGAGGGCCCGAACGGGGCAGCGCCGAGGGCCCGATCGGGGGCCGAACGGGGCAGCGCCGGCCCGGGGCTCTCATCCCGCACCCAGCGCTGCGGACACAGAGCGGCACCGGCAGGCACACACAGGCGGCTCCAGAAGGTCACACAGGCACAGGGATGCTCACCTGGCCCCACCCGCACTGGCCTCCCACTCCCATTGCTGCAGATGAAGCGCGGGGCTTTGCAGCATGAGACCAAGACAGCATTTAGCCAGCCAGGAGGAATGCCACAAACCTCCATGGCCACAAAACAGGGGGGTTTGTGGCTTTCTGATTTTTTTTTTTTTTT
>VYXF01003127.1:135640-155678 GCA_013397295.1 Polioptila caerulea | reverse complement strand
CTTTCTTATGTTTTTTTTTTTTTTATTTTTTTAATCTTAGTCATGTGCTACAATTCACCTTTGGTCTTCAGGAAGTGGAAAGGTGAGGCTACTGCTGCTGATAAAGCAGCAGCAATGCTACCTTGCACCATCATCGTAGTAAGTAACATGCTAACGAGTGGTTACAGATTCTTCTGGCAAAACACACACAGGCCAATGAAAGCCCAATCTGGCTCATTCTAGAAACACAGTACCTGGAAAAATAGCCCAGCACTGAGATTTAAAGAAAAATCCAGGAATAAATGCTTACTCAAAACAAAAAGGAGATCTGCAACTGTACGCTTTCCCCACCAAAACAGTATATAAATTACAAGTCAGCCCATTATACCTACAGATGTCATGAAAGCAGTACAAATTTCTGTACCAAATATTTACATATCAACTCAGCAAAAAACTGAAGTTCTAAAACTCTTAGCTCCCATACTGACTTCAGACACCAATTGTATCAATGACCCTGTGCCACTGCTCCTTCATATATTCTTAGGTATAAATCCAAATTTAATGCAGGAAGTTTCGCACTTTCAGCCTCTTCTTTTCCTCCCAAGACACCAACCAACCCCTTCCAAATCAGAGAGAATTAAAGTGCCTTCAAAGTTTCATTCTTACTAAACAAGTGCACTCCACAGATGAACAGCAGCATTATGACAGTGCTACACCCTTAAAAATCTGGCAGGAAAAAAAAATCCAAAGATATTGGTAAGACATAGAAAGGATTGGGGATTTAGCTCCTAAGATTAACATAAAAAGAGGAACATTCTCAGAACAATTGAAAATAATTGATCTTGAAAATAATTCCTTATTATATTGGAAAACAAAAGTGAAAACTGGCTACAAAATAAAATCTTTTAATACTAATGAAGTACACATAACTGTTTCTCAACTCGAATACACTAGATAATTCAGAGAAATTATTACAAAGAATTTCAATGAATTAAAAGCAATAAAAAAGGCAATCAAAACTTTAACTTTCCAACAAGCACTATTATTGTTGCATGCTACAACATACAGAAATTACTTCCATTATCCTTTATATGTTAGTCAACAAAAAGTGCCTTACCTTATTCTCCACTGTCTGAGCACAGAGAATTAAAAACAAAGTATTAGGCAGAAACTGCAGGTGTTTTGTATCAGGAAGAAAACCCAAATCATTGCATCAATAAGCTTAGTGGCTGTCCAGCATGCCATGCACACTCTAGGGACCTTTAATGAAAATTTATCCACATCCTTTTTTCTGCAAGATTCCAGACTTCCCAATTGGAAACCCAAAGGCAGCCGTTCATTACCTCCTCCAAAATGCAGATCTCAGCAAGACCACACTGCAAGAGGAGCCACCACAGGTTGATTTTCCCTCCTAGTAATTCCCTCCTTGCCAACTACTGCACTGCAGTCTTTCTGAGAGCTGTGCAAAATGCAATCGAGGGAGGGCTGAAAGAGCCCGGCAAAGAAACACAGATACAGGAAAGTTCTTCCAAATCATCTCATGACTTCCTAGTCGTGGGTTGAAAGGCATAAACTGCAGAGTTTGGTGGGATCTCTTAGCATTTTCTCTACTGTTCCTCCTCTCATGTTCCTGCCTACTTTTTACTTAATTTGTCACACGATAATTTGAGGACAGTACTTGGTGGCAAAACTAGAGGGAATGAGGGGAAAATAATAAACAATTTTGTTACAATAAAGTTACCTTTAATTCTCATAACCATAACATTTCAAGGGATTAAAACCAAGATGTCTTTTAACGTTTAGGGTGTTTTGGTGCTATCTCAGTTCAGGGAAGGGGAAGATACTAGTGGATTTTCTTTGCTTTTGTTGCTTAAATTGGGGAGTTTAGTCAATTAACTACTTAGCACTTGGATGCTTTCCCCATACAATTAAAACTGCTGTGATTACACAACAGCAGTATTTGTGAGGCAAGTGCCCAGCAGGGGCATTTGTAATTATTCCCCAAGTGTTCCACAACAACAGCAAAAGAATCCAAATATTAAAGAAGCTTTCACAGAAGCGGTGGGGTTGGAAGGGACACCTGGAAACCATCCAGGCCAGCCCCCTCTGCCCAGGCAGAGCTGCCCAGCACAGCCACCCATGGGGTTTGGAGCATTTGCAGAGAGTGACTCTGCCACCACACTGGGCAGTCTGTTGTAGCCTTTGAGCACACCCCCAGTCAAAAGTTTTTCTTGTATTCAGATGGAATTTTATTTTCATCCTTTTTTTTTCTTAATTTATGCCCATTGCCTCTCTGGACACTAGTAGTCTAATCTCTAATTTGAGTCACCTCCACCCCCTTCCACTCTCCACAGCTGCGTTTAAGAGCAAAGGGAGCAGCAATGAGCCCTCAGTCAATCAGCCAGTTGTTGGCTCATTTGAAACAATCGGCTCATCACTGCTTTTCACCCCTCCTTCCTTCTGCATCCTGCAGAGCCAGGCTCAAGGCCAGATCTTCCAGCTCATCACAGCTGCCTACCATCAGCAACCTCCTGTTCCTGGAGACCCAGATCCTCTCGGGGGAGCATCCTGCCCAGTCTCCTCCGGTTCAGCCTCACTGGAACATTAGGCAGGGCTGAGCACATGCTGGCAAGATCCTGGAAAGCTCAGAAGCCTCCACAGCCCTGTGGCACCTCCCCACCTTCTGTGCAGCCCCCAGGAGAGGGGCAGTAGCCAGCAATCAGAGCGTGTCATACGGGGATGAGCGGGAAGGAAAGGGAGAGTTTAGAGGTAGATGCATCCTTCGGGGGTTCCTCAAAGCAGTGCAAAGGCTGGCTGGTTTCAGGGGCATGTTCCAAGGTCTTCCTTTCCCTTAGGAGGCCAGTGAAATGGGTAACATAGGTACAGACTCGGATACAATGAACACAACTACTCCTCACTCCCCCACCAACAGATGGGAGGAGGATGTACTTCTCAAAGTATACTTCTCAAAGTATATACAAAGGATATACTTCTCAAAGCTGTGCACAAGTCCTTTGCTTATTCTTTGCAGGGGCTCCTGAGTTCCCATGCACTGAAACAGCAATTTTACAATTTTTCTTCTAACACTTAGTTAACATTGACATTCCTGTAGGGGACAATATATACCCAGTTTAGGCTCCCAAACAAAGTTTTAGTTATTTTTATTTTAAATTTTTGTCTATTGAAAATAATTTTGATGAATAAATATTGAAAATAAGATGACCACAAAAGGTCATCTTCAGCTTCAAATCCCTTCCTTGGTTTGCAGACCATAAGACATACAACATTTTAAAAACAGGACCACAAATTTGAAAAGGGGAAAGAGAGGCCTGTTGGCTTTGAAATAGAAGAATGAAATCAGAAAAGCCATCAGAGACTTTCTGCGTGACTTAAAGCACTTCTGTATATTTCTATTCTCCTTTGTGAGGAACAGATCCCCTTTCTCTGATCTTACCTGGGCACCTACCAAGTTCCCATCTCTTCATATGTATTACCTTGCATAATAGGACTCCAGTCTTAAGCTGGGAACTGTCAAAAGTAAAAAAAAATAACTAGAAATAAGGAACACAAAGACAATTATATCTTGGTAAAGTTGGGGAGAAGAAGGACCAAAAATATCCCTTTTCCCTAAAAACCAAACATAAATGGTAAAATAAGATCTTTAATTTTTTGTTTGTTTGTTTCTGCTGTTAGTCTAAGACTAGCACCTTAACATTTCTTAACCTGTTTTGCTTCAGGACAGTGAAAATTGTTCAAGACAGCCACATGCAGCCTAGTTGCTTTCTGGCAGGCATTCACACACCAGCACAGAGGCACACAATGTTTCTTAGGAAAACACCACCAAACACCCAGCACCAACTTAGAAGATGTAGCCAAAAGAGAAAAAAAATCTTACAGAAAGATAGCAAGTCTGCTTCATAAATTGCTCATGGTCCTGTGTGGGAGAGTAAAAGAGAAAGAGAAAAGGCCAGAAGAGTGTCCAATTATTCCAGCAGACTACTTCCTTTTCCTGCACCCTTCAGATGCTACTTCTAGAGCACAACCTAAAAAGGACTTGTTATACTGTTATGTGAACCTACAAAAAGAACTTATTGTGACAAGAACATGAACTTCTGTATATAAACATCATCATTAATTCACATAATTTATTACCAACAAGAAGTTCTTAGTCACTTAGTTCTTAGTGCTTAACCTATGGTCTAATACTGTAGCAAAAAGCTTAATTTTTATCCCTTCCCACAGAGAATTCTGCAAGAGCTTCTCTACCTTCCAGCTTTATAAAGCTGTACCTGTTCCATGGAAAAAGCCACAGAGTAGTCCCAGAGCATCACCAGCTGCTCCTCTCCAAAGACACAGCCCCCATCACTCACCTGAAGCACTGATGAATTTCCTATGGTCATGTCAAGAAGTTGAAAGGAGCACGTTTCACTTCTTTTATCCATTCCTAATTTAAAGCTTAAACTGAAGGCAAACAGGACTAACTTTTTTTTTCAGAAGTATAATTTCTTTTTAAAGTCCAGAAAAAGGAGAGTGGAACAAGGAAGGAAAGCACAACCCCAAACATATTTAAGGTACCGTTCTAAAGGATTCAGGACGTTTTCTCCTGTTGCAACTAAGGTTAAATGCAGTTTTCCAAATTAGGCTGTGGCTGACTGAGGAAGCTGGTTACCACCTATGAGTTTTAACCATGTTTTTAATCTATTTGAAATCAAATATCTGAGGGGAAGATTTTTTTGCGAAATAGAGATAATAATTTGCTTACCTTCCTTGTAAATACAACTGATGAAACAAAAAAAACCCAACCTTCCATATACTATCATGCAACTTAAGTCCATCAGGCAGAATGCAGAACTTGCCAAATAGTCCATTCTGAGTGTGTGCAAGACACACAATGAGATAGAACAATGCTACAAGAGGGTTTATTTATAGAAATGAGAATGAAACTTGTGTTGACTTTTGAGGTATTACCTTCATTCATAACTAAACCAAGCCCAGGCGCTGAAGACGATTTGTTAAATTAATACCATCAACTTAAAGATGTGAAAACACAAAGGAGAACAAGGTACTTTACAGTGTCATGCAATGATACTAATACTAAAAAAAAAAATTTAAAAAACAACCAAAAATCCCACCAAAAAAAAAATCCCAACTCACACAACTGTCATGAGGTTTCTCAACGTACATATTAAAAACATACACAGCAGAAGAATTGTTCCTACCTACCTGTTTACATGAAAAAAATTCACAACACAAACCCCAGTGACACCCAAGACTGCAGTCTGTGCTTCCGACAGATTAATATATTGTTTCCCACTGCTGAGAGCTGGTCTTGATTCAGTTAAAGCCTAAGCACTCAGGCTTTCCTGCTGGGAAACAAACAAGTCAAGTCGGTTTCAAGCATCTCCTATTAATATACAGAAACAATTCTTACAAGCCTGAAGGCAAAAAAGAAAAATAGTAGGTAAAGGCTGCATTAAACCTTCCAGACTACAGCAAATCAAAAACCTGCACTGAAACTTACTAGTTCACTAGCAAATTGATTGCAAAAGTCTGTTTACTTCATGGAGGAAGTCACCACTACCATCAGTGAGTCAATATCTACAAGAATGTTTTACATAATGGGAAAATTTTTATTGGCCAGAGGTTCACAGTGTTCTTCAATTTCCAGAAACTGCAGATGTAAAGATACTTCTGTTAACCTAAACCAAAACCAAGAAAAGAAACTATCTGAGATGCACGCTCCATTTCACAACACAGCTCTAATTTTACTGGCTACTGTTCTTCAACCTTCTCAGCATAGGAAAGACTTACACTCTGCTATTAAAGGATGGAAATGTGAACACTGGAAACAGGGGTAGCTTTTAGACTATCACTAAACGGCATTAAAACACATTAGCCAGCATGAAATTTTGGTTAGCACATGGTTGCCATTTCTGGGCTGTGATACTAAGAACTGAAGTAGTTTAAGGAACCAGTTTTATTCTTGTAGAAAATCAGTGAGCCAGTCAGAATGTATTTACAAGAAAGCATGTTACCATCTTAGTTCTTCCATTTTCACTTTACTTTTAAAAGCTAGTAAGAGAGCGAAGAATCATTAGTCAGTAATGAACTGAAGGGAGTTCCTTCCTTCTTTTAACAAGAAAATATGCTGCAACACCACTACAGTATAAAATCTAGTTTACTCAAAGTAAAGTAGCTTAAATGAAGGAATCCTTCCTCAGTTTCCAGAGGGCTGATAACAGTTTAAGGATTATATTTAAAAACAAAGAGTAAATTCAAAACATTGCACAGGTTATATTACTCCTCTTAATTTGCTAAAAATTATCAGTTTAAAAATGCAAATTATATTTTAGTTGCTGCTTTTAAAATATTTTGAATGATACTTAAGAGTAAGTTTTTTTATCACACAACTTTTTGAAAGTTAGAAATTGAATAAATATTTTGAATTAATGTCATGGATCATACATGCACAAGTATCAGGATTAGAGTTCTAAAAGAGACTTTAAATTAAGAAGTTGCTCATCAACTAAAGCCTATGTGTTAAATTTCAAAAGCACAGAGACCACATTTGTTTTAGTACTGAAGTAGTGTAATTCTATTACTATGACAGAGCAAAACAACTTTCCTAGCAGGCCACAAAGCATTCAGGGGGCTCAAATTCAGAGTTCAGGTCATATTCAGCCAACTCTCAGTGCTGGCGCTCCATAATGCTATATATGAACAACTGTTTCTATAGGATTTATTTTTTTATCTGCTTTTGGTGATGCAAATGCTTTCTAAAGCATTCTGTCCTACTGAAACATTCTCATCCCCCACAGTATATAAAGACATCCCATCTCAATGTATTTGCCAGCAAAAGCCCCGTTGATGGTAACAGAAGAATGAATGAGGAAGGTCTCCTGATTTAAGTAACTATATACTTCTTTTTAAATTGAAACCTAGTGATGGGGGCTGCCTCCACTGCACAACAGAACCAACCTGTAATTATGGAGAAAGAAAAAAAAGCACACACAGAGCAGAAAACAAAAAGCATGTTTCTTTCTGTTATCTGCTGATGCACTCATTCATCTGAAGGCCTAAATTCCATGCCTGAAACATACAGACCAAGGCCAGCAATGCAGCTGCACTGCCCAAATAAAAAGCAATATCTCCAAGTTGCAATCACTAAAGCATTCTCCTGGGTCCTCAGCACACTTCCCAATGTGTCCATCAGTTCACGTGGAAAGCAAACAGCAGCACAGCTCTGTTTCCTGGGGTACTGAACACTGCTCCTCACCCGCAACTAGATTCTTCTGGTCAGTCTTGACAGTGCCGTGCTTACATGGACTTCACCATCTTTATCCACACATGGATGTAAGTCCTCACCCTCCATGAACTGGCAGGCTGCACCCCTCATTTGCCTTACTAAAAAACTACAGCCAGAAAAATATTGGCTTTATGGTTTGCCTTAGGTCTTCCACTCAAATCTCATGAGCAGGCACAGCTCTTCCTACACTGTTAAACATCTGGAAATCATGCTGGAGCAAGCTTAATCTGCTACTTTGCAAGATGGCCCTACAGAGCTCAGAACCCTTGGAGCTACTCTCATAAGCTAAGGTAACACCATAAAACCCATTGCCTCAATTCAGATAGGAACATAATGTCAGAGAAGCTTCAGTAATTCTTTTCTAATGCTCTATTTCCACATAGTACAGGGAAGAATCTCAGTACAGTAATCTGAAACATAAAACTCACAGTGCAAATTAGAAAAACTCCAAACAAAATAAAATAACCACACAAGAAATAAAATAGTAATCAAAAACCTAGATCAGAGATAAAGGATGAATTAGAAAAAGAAATCCTTGCAGCAGCAACGAACAGCTGTGTTCCAGCCTAAGGTCCAGCCCCTGATCTAGGCCTCTGGTGAATGAGAAAAAGGAGACAATGAAAGGTGGCAGAACACCACTCCACACCTGAAAGGATCCTGTTTCTGCAATGCAGACTTGTGTCTTTCTACAGTGTTCTGCCCACAAAGTCCCCTGTATGACATACTGCCTTCCCAGACCTCACACCTCCAGTCCAACTATCCACAGGTCTGAGCACACACTGGAGACAACCCTGGAGCCTTCTGTGTTTAGACAGCCACCAGAAACAATCACATCTGGGCACACTGCAGGCAGTGGTTACTGCTGTAGCACGTGTAACACTCCAGCATCTATTTCCCCCATGCATTCCTCCCTCCTTCAGTATCTGCAGTAGATCAGTTTTACCAGTTACCATAATGCTGAAAATTCACCAGCCTGACTTCAATTCTCATACTGGCAGCTTTTCCAGTTAGTTTGGATTGTCTAACTAGTTCTGCCACAGTCCTAGCAAAGCTGTGGTCCTGTCAAAGGACTGACTGACCACAGTGGGTATCTGCAGAAAGAATGACCCCAAGTCACTGCTTATCCAAATTTGTGGAAACAAATTAATACCCTACATCATCTTAAAACAATGGAAGGTGAACTCTTCTGTACTAGCTTACAGGCATTACACACTAACCTCTTCACTCTAGCAGTGAGCATCTGGAGAAGTTGGGTGGCTGTAGAGAAACACCACCTCAAAAGTCACTTGTATCCAAACATTTCAGCTTTCTTAAAAACCATTTCTATTTACAGGAAAGTGAGTAGAGACCAGAAGAACAGAGAGACATCAGTTTAAGGAATGCATCATATGGGCTCAGGGAGCTCTAACAGGGAGTAAGGCCATACTGAAACATTACTAAAACACTCACTAAATACTCTTGCTTCTATTTTACTTGATGTATGTCCTACTTGGCAATAGGCTCTGAGGCTTAAGCCCTAGTAACTGACTACAACATCAAGATATTGGTACATCTTCATCTGGCCTTCCCACCTCTCCCTTGGAATTTACTATGCTTGCAGTAGTGAAAAAAAAAACAAAACAAAAAACGCAAAACAAATCCAAGCCTAAAATCATGACAAAATCATGACTTGTTTTTTACAGTTCACTTCACAACATCCTATAACATAAGACTCATATTCAGCAGTGATTTAAACACTAGGTTTAAAGGTACAACGTGAGTTCCAGTACTCTGCAGTTCTGGGCCTACTCTGAGTGATGGATGGAAATACATGATTTCATTTTGATGTCAGTAACAGCATCAAGCCTGACACATTGCATCTAGTCTTAACATCAGGCTCTAGCATTTCATTTAATAACTCAGGACAGCCATCCATATTTATTATCAAGAGCTTTCCTGTACATCAATAAATTCTTGCACAGGCGCGTGGGACATGTACTCCTTTCTCAAAAGATAACTGTGCAAATAAAATCCTTCATTTATGCAAAATCTCATGTTTGATCATTTATTTTTTATCATTTATCTTTTTTTTTAAAGCAGAAATACACCATCCCACTCATTTTTGGAAGGTGTATCACAACCCTGCTCTTATCACTCCCTAGGCCTCCTCTCACTACCTTCTTCACCTAAAAAAACTAAGACACAACCTCAATACACTACAATGTGTTGTCACTTCTTCCCTGTCCTGACTACATCCTCTCTGATGAGCATGCCAGTGGGATATGCTGTTGGATGCCCTTTTGGCTGTAGGAGCAATAGTTACTCCTCAATCTGGAGTCTAAGCACAGCAAAAATGCAGTGACAAATCCTGTAAATTGCCAAATCTTAGCCTGTAAACAGAGTTAGTCTCCTAACCCTTTGAAAGTCAAGGTAGGAGGGAAGAAGCAAGGCTAGGTTTTGTTAATTTTCATGTATCTACTAAGACAGTGCAGAATACTGTTAGCCTCCTCTCTATACACTATCATGGACAATGTCAGAACCAAGGCTTTCTATTCAAGGTGACCAAGGCACAACTTTCTTCCTTCCTGCTTCGTTCCCACATTCAGCTTTGGCCTCACTCTCCAAGCCAATCATCTAACGAAGGACATGTTGTAAGAGATGGGACAGAGAGTGCTGTGGATTTAATTAGCATAATCAGTTTGATAACCAAGATGCCTTGGCAAAAACAAACAGAGCTTTGAAGATTGCAAGAAGATTGGATCAAGTCTGGCGACAGGGAACAAAGATGGGATTTAGTAAAAATGTTGCAAAATGTGTTAAGTTTGTTTGTATGATGTTTAGCTCCAATCAATGTAGTAAAACATTACTAGCCTTCCTGGAATGGTATCTAAGCACATGTAGCTCACCATAAAACCAGATTCTGATCACCAGCAGTGTCCCTGTCTCTCTCTCAGTCGCCGATAAGGACTGACAAGTTCACATTTGATACCATGTCGTACGGCTGAACATCATAGCTGCCATCTTTTAATTGCCCCTTGAAGGGTTATTATTAGCCAGCTCCAAGCTATTATTAGCAAACTGATAAAACAATAATGGCCAAGGACTCTCACACAACAACTTGTCCATTTTTCCAGTTATCACACTGAGTTATTCCAAAATAAATGATTAAGACCAAGAAGAATCATCCCCCTGCCTATTACTTGAGCCTGTTATATTTTGAGAAACTAACAGCATCTGACAATCCCACATTTTAATCCTGGCCAAGGTTTTTGCAAACTTCTCTATTTCTCTTTTTGGAAACATGTGACACCCACTAGCTCTCTCACACCACTTCAACAGCTGTTAAACTCAGGTCAAGTCTGTTAAGCTAGGCTTCCAGCTGCTAGATCTGACATTATTTAAACTTTCTAACTCTAAGAAGTGGATTTTTGCTATGCTATATCTTCTTCAAAAGAAGAAAAAAGGATTAGTCTCAGCTTCTTATGAAAAAATGCATCTCTTGCATTTCTTGCTCAGTGCTTTTTAATGCTACTGAACTTTTTTCCCTAGATTGTTAT
This sequence comes from Polioptila caerulea, assembly GCA_013397295.1. Lineage (NCBI taxonomy): Eukaryota > Metazoa > Chordata > Aves > Passeriformes > Certhiidae > Polioptila > Polioptila caerulea. The sequence continues at coordinate 144,857 of VYXF01003127.1, read as the reverse complement.
AGTTACCTTGATTCTGTAAATCGCACTAAAAATACTTCTACCTTTAATGAAAAAAGAACCCAATGCGCCTAACTTGATTGTTCTTGGCCAACACCATTTCTAAAAATTAAGTTTGGGGCTTTTTCTACTTACAGCCCTGTGGTGTGGAAGAATTCAAAGACCTCAGCAACCTTGTTCTGCTATCTTTGAAGCAATCTTACTAGCAAGGAGTACTTAACAAATTCACTTTTAATTTTGTTTGTATCTCAGCTCTAGCTGCTGCAGAGAGAGAGTCAAGGGTCTCATCACAGGTGTTTAGTACAATTCCAGATGCCAAGTCCTGTGTAGAACTGGCAGATAAAGAGTTCAGCCAGATGAAGATTTCATGCTTTTTGAGCATCAACTTCACACCACAGGGGACAACCTACAGCACATAAGATGGAACTGAGTGCCTCTGTGTGTAGGCACCATCTACATTCCCTAACGCTCTTCTAAAGTTAGTAATCAGTCAGGGCTTAAGCAAAGAAATACCACCATGGTGTGTTAAAGTTAAAACACAGCTCTTTCAAGTGAAATGCTAATAGACAGGGTAAAAGAGATCACAAGAACTCAAAAAATTCACAAGAGCATTTTTGCTGTGATGGTCAGTCTAATCAATTTCAGGATTTTTAAATCAAATATTTCTTCAGACTGCAGTTCTTCAATACCTCAGTATCCCCATCTACATGGCAGCAGGGTCTGAACATAACAGAGTCAACACTTGAACAGATGAGAGCTACAACAGAGGCAGCTGCTAAAATCTAAATCACCCACACAAAAAGTGTATGATTGATTCCTTCCATACCTCCTTCCCATGATGACAGCCTATCTTTTTAGTATTTTATCTAATCACTTCAAACTGAAAAAAACCTCCATACCTTAGCAAGTATTCCTGCCTTTGAAAGGTTTCTTTAATAAAGAGAAGACTTTAAAAAGAAAAATGCAGACATAGAAATAGTTCTAGGCAGAAGCCTGCTTCCATTATGTATATAAATATTTCAATCCCAGCAGCACCACCTAATGGAGACCTCACCAATTTTTCCCCTTCTTGAACATGACAAATATTTGAGTTTGGAGGTGTTAACAACTGCTACTTTAGCACATGGCCTAATTATTACCCTATAAAATCAGATTAGGTACAAGAGAAGCCAAACCATTTCTCCATAGAGAATCACAGTCCTTTTTGCTGCAGACACCCACATTACATTCATACAGAAATTTCTTAAATACACAAGACATTTGTTTAACCAGGATATAAGATTTTAGGAAGATTTCAGTTATAAATTTATTCAAAAACCCCAAATTACAATAATTGTGCAGCAGTAACAGCTACCTTAGGCATGTTTCAACTTGCCCTCAGAAAAGAAAAGAGATGTCACCACCTCTGAAGTGTACAGAACATTGACAAACCCCAACCTGAGGTGAAGTTATGAACTCACAGACATCTTCAGGCTGCAATTCTGCTACAAAATACCCTATGGGAGATGTGCAGCAATTTATTGTAAGCATCAATAAAGTGTACAGCATGATGCCTGCTGTAAATGTCCATCTCTTGCCAGCAGACATGACAGAACTTTGTATAACTGGATACATAAGAAGTTGGTTTTTTCCTCACTGCCTTTTGTCCTCCGTGTTCGTTATATAAATCACAACACTCTAAGTAAGGGTTCAACTACTTTGAACTTTTCCAATTAACTCAGCATATGGACACTTGTTCTGGAATAACTGCCTTTTTATGTAGGGCTCAGAGGACTTTCAAAGTCTGTCTGCCTGAGCTCATCTCAAAACAGTCAACTAATATATTGAGAGTTCATATTGAAAAAAAAAAAACAAACAAAAACACCACCAAAATCTCAGTCATTAATTCTGCAACATTGCAGCATCATACTTTGGCTATCGTACTAAAAGCTTTGTTTACACAAACAGGATAATTCCAAGCTTCTTCTTCATTTATTTTGAGAGACTCTCCTCTGCAAAAATATACAGAATTCAGTGGGTAGATATTTATTTGCTTGTCCTAAATCTGTCTTTAAAAAGCAGACAAAAGCACACACAAAACCAAATAAAAAAAACCCAACACAACAACAACAACAAAAGCCCTAAACATGAACCAAACCACACAAACTACCAAAAGAGTAAATTCCTAAAGATTCCCTCAAAATATTTCTGGCTAAAATACTGAAAGTTACATGTCTAAATAATCCTTTTCAAAATGGAAGTACAGTTCTCAGGAATTTGCAAGAAGGAAAGAAGAATAGGGGTAATTTATGGTGCCATAAATGTTTAGTGAAAAACATCTGATGAAATTCAATACTCAAATAACAAACAACAAAAAATAATTGTTTTCTCTTCCTAGAGATTGCAAGACAATTCTTTCTGTCCATGCTCAAAACCATGCAGCTACAAAAACCACCTTCCAAACAGAAAAAACAACACAACAGCACTATTTACTAGTTGAACTACAGCACAGGATTCATTGGCATTTCCATCACATACTGACACCATGGGTGAACAGTGAGATGTATTTGCTAACCTGAACTATAGCATGCTCAGGTTCTGTGGGTAGAAATATGATTCAACTCCTGACAGAGAACAGGATACTACTGACTTCAAGGGATACTGCATGTCATTAATTTCAAATGAAGTTAGCAGAAATCCTTTATTCCCCACTCCTCACCAAAATACTAAATCTGAGAATGCAGTGGAAACACTACTGCATCAAAGGGTTGCAAAACTGCTAGAGATGCACCCATGCAACTCAGCAGTCTTCATTTATTTAGGTAACCAACCTCCTTCTACTCAAACTGCAAAATGGTAGCATTTTGAGAACATGGCATTTTACAACCACTTTTACCTTCATCTACTGAATACAGAACTGGTATCCCAGTCAAGTTCAACCACAACAGTCATAATGATAAAAAACATTCCCAAGCACAACATCCTCTCAAGGATGTTGTGCTGAACACAACAGCTGGAAAAGAAGAGCATGTTAATTCACCTGGAGTAGGAGGTGGGGCAGAGAGGGAATAACAGAAGCAGGCAGCTACAGAGGGGTCAAAGAAAAGTGGATTTCGCAGACAGAAATTACTTGCCAGAGTGTGAAAATAAGCACAATCATGGAAACAAGTATTTCAAGAGAGAAGAAAAAAAAAAAGGTAAACGGAAGTTAAGCAGAGAATGCAGTAACTTTGCTCAAGTGCAAGGATGAAACCACCTTGGAATAAAAGTCATCTGTTAGCAACTCTAAAATTGCAAGAAATCAGATTGAAAGCAGGTCAAAATAAGTCACTTCTAAGAATCAGAAGAACCAGCTGGAGAAATTAAGAGCATTTATACTGTTTGGACAAACAAGATGGAAGAGAAGCACAGCATGGACAAGAGCAATCCATTGAAGAGCAATAAAATGCAGCAAGAGGAGTCACTTGGGATGGTTTAAAGGAGATTAAAACAAGAACAAGTTAAATGAAAATTTTGAAGGTATACTTCCTATGCAAAAATCAAGACTTACATCTGCAAGTCATTTATTTACAAGCCTCAACACAAAAAGCAACCCATTCTCACAAGGTTCCTCTCTGTGTAAAGATACAGAGTGGGCACAGTCAATCTGGTACAGCACACAAGATCTTCATTATAAAAACCTCTAATAATTGTTCTAATTACCTCCCTCTCGCATGTACAGAGATGAGCTTACAAAGCAAAATCCATTCACATTGCAAAAATTTGGTTTATGAGCTGGGCTTTGCTGTTACAAAGTGGCACAAATATCAAGCAAGCTGGCTCCATAAAATAAGTTAAAAAAAAAAAAGTTACTTTTCCAGAACATTCGAAGGAGAAAGCCAGGAACAAGTACAAGCATAGGAACAGCTACCACTGAAAAAATTCTGTCCTGTCCACTCAGCTTCACAGAGCACTGCACGTTTGCTGTGGGCATCAGTGGGAGAGTGAAGCAGTTTCCTGTCCCACGACACTGAGGGTGCAGGGTGGCACAGCTCTGCAGAGGAGGCAGGGCTGGATGCCTCCACACAGCACTTGTAACCCACTCACTTTATCAACAGATGACGCTTGCACTGCCCTGCTGGGTCTCAGCACCTCATCATTTTTATGTCCTCAGATCATAGGAAAGTACCGCTATTCCCATGTTATTACAGACCAGGAAAATGGTCTGTATATGGGGCAAGATGCTAGACACAAAATAAGCCACTAGCTGCACCACTTAATTTCAGAACTCACAGTCAGTTACCACCTAAACCTGTACAACACCCAAGCAAGTACCTCTTTTCTTTCCCAGCACACTTAAGAAAACATCCTGACAAGGCTGTCAACCTCAGGAAGAACATCAAGTTCAAATGCACAAGAAAAACAAAACAACAGTGGATGAAGCATCAGCAGACTCTAAGTCTTTATTCATCCTGGTAATCCTAAAAAATGTCCTAACCACTTGACTGAGACATCATGCTTCCTCTCCCTCTGTTTCTCAGGCACACTGAGTTTGGATTTTTCCTGGAATGGCAAAAAATTTCAAGAGAAGGAAGTGACACTACTCTTAACTGGCCTGTGGCTTGATGATGAGAACACTCCCCAGGGAAGTAGGAAACTTGGATTGGAATCCCCCTTCTGCCCCTGGGACTGGGACATGATGTCACATCACAGCACTGTAACATCAAAGCCCCTTGTTGGTTCAGCCCCAGCTGAAAGGCTGAAGTACACACATCTGCAGGAATGAGAGAAAACCAAAGCCCAGCCTCCAGGTCTCCTCCTTTTACACTTCTATCTGCAGTGGACCATCTTCTCTTTCTTGACAGATGTCAAAGCTTGCAGGAACAAAGTGGCAGCCAGGAAAGCACTTATCTCACACTGGCATCTGCAACACACTTTTCAAGACAGATGAAATCCAAATTACTTGTTTTCCTAGACACCTAAGAAAGCTATAAAGACTCATGGCATTTTGAGTTTGTCTTCAGCGTGCATATCTTTATCTGCAAAAACATGTTTTTCACATTAATGCAGAAACCAAAACATGAGACTGAAGTCCTGTATTACTCCAAATGTTAAATTTTTCTAATGATAAGCTGCCATACAGTCATCACTAAAACATGTAAAACAGAAGATTCATGACTTCTTTAATAAATATTTTTGAGAAGCATTTACTATTTGTGCATGAAAAGATTCACTTCAGAGCATTTATATTACTATAGAATCTGCAGCAACTTTTATCATGACAAATAATCTACAGAAGGTTTCCTTTACATATCAAACTATTTTACAAATCAGCATTTTATGCAACTATTTAAAATAACACCAGAACTATGAACTATTCCAACTTAAGGTGTTTTTGCTATGCCCACTGAGGTTCTAATGCCTGCAACTGGCAAAAATTCAAATCTTGATGTCCAAGTACACAACACTCCAAGTTGCAGTACAAGGAGTGAGCAGGGGATGGAATCCATCACACACATACAATATTGAACTTCTGCACACACAAACATGCTGAGACTTTGCTTCCCAAGCAGCCCTGACTAGATGAACAGCAGAACTTGAAATTCTACTGAAATCACATTTTATACATGCAGAGCAAAGCAGCGGGGAAGAACAACAGCATGGAAATCAAAGGCTTAACATTTTTTGGGGGGTGGAGAGGATTAGTGACCTACAGTTGTTGTATATAATTTTAGAGACACTCGTCCTGTTAACCCAGTTACAAAGCCAACAGTCAGGAGCAATTGAAGTCACAATGGCAATGAAATTTTTCTGTCAGGGCCCCAGAAGAAAAGATCTACAGGAAAAAACCAAACACTCCCTCAAAGACTATGTAAATATCTCTCCCTCTCACACACACATGGAGTTCTCAAAACCAAATCACCTTTTGCTTCATTTTCTCGTTAAGTTCCAAGATGTTTCCACTGGATACTTTCCTTATTTCCCCTAGATATCCTAAGAGCTTTTTTGCATTTATTTCCTTTTCTCTCCCATACAAAAAGAGAGAGAGAACACAGCTTCCTACATTGTGGGCACCTAATGATAGTTCATTGTAAGTTGACTCCCTTTTACTCCCAATTTGCTAATCCTTTCTCCTGCTGTAAGAAAAAAGACAGGAAAAAAATTAAATTATTGTGATTTGCCTAAACTAAATATACTGACTTTAAACTATCCATTTATGAGGGCATGGGCTTCCAGCAGGCAGAGCTGGGAAACCAGTTATATTCCCTCTGCCAGCCCTTTACTACTGTAGTTTCTACAGCACCACTTCATCATCACAGGTTAAAAAGTTTAAGATAAAACCTAGTGCAACCACAGCACTCCCTCTCATGCTACAATCACACCTTTATTCTGCTGCATAAAACCACACAACTCTCCCTCCCTTGGCTTCTTTTCCCTATATCTCATTTTGAAATCTCCAATTTCTCCCACTGCTTCTGGTGTTCTTGAGCCAGACACCAGAAATTCAAAGAGGTTTCAAATACAAGCGTTCTATTCAGAAAGTATTCACAGCTTAAAAGGACAAAAAAAACAAAAACCAAACCAAACACAAACTTAAGCCTTGGCAATTTTTTAAAGGAACTGTTCACCAGTGTACAGATACCTGAAACCAATGTGTAATGAGCAATCTTCACACATCATGAGATGCAGCACCTTCAACTAAGAAATATCATAATAAAAAACTCTAATGAAATCCAGTAATTACATCATCTAAGTTATAAGAGATTAAAATGTTTTATTTTTACAATATCTATTCATATAAGGCCAGTTTAAGATATGGATTTAGGTAACTCCTATTTTTAAACTGCCTTTTCATCTGAAGAAGAACTATGATCAGCTGCTTATCAATCAAAAATCAAGGTTTTTGGCTTTTTGTATTTTCAGCATTGCCGTATCTACTATAGAACAGTTGGACTTCAGTGCCAAAAAGCCATTCCTCTTCCCTCCTTAAGTGTTTATTATGGACAAGAACAATGTAAAGATCTAAAATACAACATGATCCCAAGATCATTTAAAAGACAAACAGCATTAACATGGACTAGTAAGACTTCATAAATAATCTTTGGTCATTGATGCTAACTATTGGCATCTTACTGAATTTTCCAAGGTATCGACACTATATATGCTTACATAATAGTCAAATTCTCTGAATCCATGCAAGAATGGCTCCTCAAAACTGGTATCATGAAACTTAATTGCAGGACGTCTTAAGGAAAGCCTAAAGACTGAGTCATTTAGCACCCCCTTTTGAATAGAATTGATTTGCTTTGATGCTGAATGCACTTTATAATTCTATATTCTAGGTCCAGCTATTACTAGAAGCATCTCACCAAGTCATATTTCAGTAAGACACCTACCATTCTGGTGCTGGAACAACCCAACTTTTATAACGCCCTAGTGCCGCCTGCTTGCAATGCCCAAGCTCATGATACATCAATGTTTCCATTACCAAGCTCTACGACAAGGGGTTTCCCAGTGCAGCCATAAAAAACTGATTCCATCCAAATGTTCAAGTATTTCTCACTTTAAATGAATAGCCCTCTCCCTAATCACCACACATAGATAGCACTTAGGTCTTAATCCATATGTGGTATGAGCCAATGGCTCATTTAAAAGGACAACATGCAGTATAGGCTATGGTCTCTCCAGTTCTCAACAACCATCAGTATTAGCCTTTTAATCCAGGCTTCTAGGCAAGTCAATAGCCATTTTAAATACAGATTTCTACTAACTACTTCAAATTACACTATTTCATTCGTCTAAGCTACACCCTGCTAGTACACCTTTGCATCATGCACTAAACTCCTTTTCAGTCCATGAATGCAAGTTCAGATTAGTGCTCGATAATACTACGTGCACTCAATGGGGCAAGGAAAAACACACCATTCTACTCAATAAGTAGAAAACACATAAATTACAATATACAGTATATAAGGCTCAGATCTCAACAAGATAGAGAAGTCACAGACCCAAAGACACATTATATTTCCAATTGTATCATTGGAACTTCCCATATTTTACTACAACAGAAACAGCAAAAGACGAAAGATGCCCTAATGCGTGGTAAAGATCCACACAGAGGAGCAGATAGAGTCTGTCACGTCACACACAAGCTCCGATCGGCAGAACGTGAGCCTCTTAACATTAATGCAATTTCTCCTGTTTTTCTGCAGGTAATTCAGATCTTAGGCACTCAAAGACAAAAATCAAGACGTAAATACCTTACCTTCCTATTTTACAAGCCACTGCAGTCCTCAGATTATGAGTCAGTCATAGGTTAATCTGCAGAGGAATGATTCAGTATAAACTTTTAAACATTCATTATTTTTTCTAACCTACAACACGGCTATTCATTCAACGCGCTAAAACGCGGCGTCGCGAATCAGCGCATGAAATGAATGGCGTGAAAAGAAAACACTTTTCTTTCCGCTCACGGCAGGCAGACGGGGATAGCGCAGCGCCGGTGCAGGCAGGCGGACTTTGCGAAAATACAACGCCTTCCGCGCCCAAGAGGGGCAGCTCCGGCGGCGGCGGCTCCGGGCGCAGCCCCATGGCCGGGGAGCGGCGGGGGCTCCGCCGCAGCGGCTGCCGGGGGGACGCGCAGCCGGGACCGCGCTCCGCGCCAGGCGCGGCGCTGCCGGCAATGCCCCTTTAAAGGCCGTCGGCCCGCCCCCAGCACTGCATATGGAGGGAGCCAGGAGCGAGCGAGCCTTCTGCATTCAAACGACACATCAAACGCCGCAAGCGCCGCCGCGGCTCCCGGCTCCGCTCCGGCCTCGCCTCCCTCCGCTCCCCGCACGGGCACACACACCGCGGGGAGCGGGGCAGAGAGCGAGAGGAGCAGGGGAGGGAAGGGGAGGCAGGAATAAGTAAGCGAAAAGGGGCACCTGCAAAGCCCTGGAGTGCGAGTGCGTCCGGGCAGGAGAGTCCGCGCCGCCCCGCCGCAGGCTGATCTATCCCCGGGCACCGGCCGCCGCCGAGGTCCCGGCACGGGCTGCGGGTGCAGCGCGCTCGGCCCCTGCCTGGCAGCAGATGCCTCGGTCAGCGCCGTGCCCCCGCCGGAGCGCTCCCGGCTCCCGCCGCCTGCCCGGCCCCGTCCCCCTGCCCGGAGCGCCCGAGCGCGGGCAGGCGAGAGCGGCCGGTGCCGGAGCCCCGCGCGGGAGCCGCCGCCACGGCGGCAGCGAAGCTCCCGCCCTCCCTCCTCCTCCTCCTTCTCTGCCGC
>VYXF01003127.1:107995-135000 GCA_013397295.1 Polioptila caerulea | reverse complement strand
GCCCGCCGGGAGAGGCCGGTCGGGGCGCCCTGGCAGCCGCCGGCCGTAGGTGCCAGCCCCGAGTCCCAGCGGCGGGCAGGGGGTGGGGGATGCTCCCTGCCCGGCGCCCCGGGGGTGCGAGAGGCACCTTTGTCCCCTCCGCAGGCGACCGGGGAAAAGGGGAGGCGCTGGCAGCCCAGAGAACCTGTCGCTCCCGGCAGCCAGGTGAAATAAATGCCTGCGTCGTGCTCCACGAGCATCGCAGCGTGTCCCGACCGGGACATTTTGTTCCGCTTGTGCCGGCAGTCTCGCTTTTACACGGGGCATCTTTGGCTGTCGTGGTTTGTCGTGTCCCCGCCGCCTCCTCGGGCTGCGAGGAGAGGGAGGGAGGGGGAGAGGCGGCTCTGGCGCAGAAGCGGCGCGGGGGCTCAGCCGGAGCCGGGAATGCCCAGCCGGAGCTGGGGAGAGTGGCTTAGCCGGAGCCTTGGTCCAAGGTGGGCTGGAGGAATTGCCCCACAGGGGCCTTCGGAGCCCTGAGTGCAGCGATGGGGCTGGCGGCCGGGAGAGCCGCAGCTCTAAGGAATGTGCAGAGCTGAACACGGAGAAATGTGTGGTGTTTGGCTAATTTCAGTGGGATGAGGTCACCGTCCTTTTTGGACGTTGTTTATCGAGGGATCACTAGGGAGGAACAGTTGGATGCGTGATCCTGAACGGGCAAGCTTTGCGTCATAGTTGCCGCTTGCAGCCTCTCCACGCGTCCCGAAATCCATCCTGACCCTCCTCGGTCTTCACATCCCCCGGCTCTCCGTAACGCCCACGCCACGCTGCCCTGCAAACCCAAACATCTCTAGCTCCGGCACGGTCCTCACCAGCCTCTAAATCACGAAGCTTGGCCGCACTGCTAATTCCCTCCTGTGTGCTGTTTTTCTCCTCATCCCACTTCTCCGCTTTCTCTTTCCCCCTCTCTCCTGCCTTTGCTGCTGCCTCCAGTCAAAGGCTGGCTTAGCTGTCGAGACAACTGCGGCTTTTGAAACGCTGCCGTGAACCTGCCATCAGAGAGACAGTCTCAGACGGATGTCTTACATGTTCTCATCACTTGTTCAAGATTGCTTTGCTCTGGACCAGCAGAAAGGATTGTGCACCAAGCCTGGATTTCTCCAGCAGCAGGGCTGCAAATAAGTTTCTATCAGAGACAAACCTGCAATTTCCTCCTTTGCCACTCTTTTTGCTGTTGTATATGTATCCTCTTGTTCTGCCCTTAAAAAAAAAATAAAATAAATAAATTGAGAAAACATAATAGGATTCTAGTGCCTGTAGCTCTAGCAGCTGTAATAATGTATTCTTCCCCAAAAAGAGAAAACAAATTCTTATACCATTTAAAGATGTCAGAAGCCTTTCCACATTAAAAAAAGTCTGTTGACAAAGGGATAAAGTGATGATTTAATGAAATACCTAGCATTTCAATTGCTTTGGTGGGTTTTCTTTTTCCATATTGTGACTCCAAAATTTTAGAGATTTCTAATACAATGATTACAGCAAGATATGTCACCAATGTTAAGTCTTTAATTGGTTTGGAATTCTGTGTTATAAGCAATGTTTTCTCTGGGGCTTAAAGAGTTGTCTCAAGGCTGCTGTGATATGCTGAACATTTCTTGGCAGTAGTATTTAGAATATAGTCGTTGGAGGGGTAGCTACTTAAAACAGCAGAAATTGTAGTAAAGACCATGGAGTAGCTCTATATTTTAGTAAATTGTTTGAAGAAATAATACTGCATTACATTTGAAATTCACCTGAGAGGAAAGAATAATAAAAAAAAAAAAAATCCACTGAGAGAAGAGTGATAATCCCTTACAAACTTGGACAGGGATACTTATCTCCAAAAACTATCTGGAAGACATAGAAGAGCAAATGGCATGTGATTATGGGAAACTAATTTCTCAGCTACAGACTAGAAGGTACCACTGGGAACTGGTAGGGCTTAAATGTTCTGGAGTGTTGTAGAAGCTCGATTTCTCAAGCAAACAGTCCATGAGTGAGGATGCTATTTTAGGACTGGTATTAATAAGCAGCAAGGACCTTGTAGAAGGCCATAGTGTTGAAACTGATTGTGAACTGAGTGATCACAAACTAATCCAGCCTAAGTTAAACTGCAAGAGGGACAAATGCAGATATTTGACTAAGACTTGGAATTGCTGAACAGCAAACTTAGAGAAATGGGGAAAATTCCTGAGGCTGACATGATGGATGAACCCAACGGTGATTTTTACTTGGAGATATTGGAAGAAGCAGCAAATAACAATTGCCAAAGCAAGGATTTGTTGAAGGTTAAAAAGGCTGGAAGTAATGCCCTGTGCCTCAAACTATATAGTGAAAGAAGGAGGGTGGTGATGCTGGTAGCCTTGGGTCTACTGCTCTGACCTTACTATGGGGGTGGGTTCCTCCATGAGAAAATGACTGTGAGCTGCCAGCAGAATGGCTATGGAAAAGACTCACTTGAGTCCATGATGCACAGATCATGGTATTTTTAGTAGAGAGAGGGAAGTATTAACACAGTACAGCTGAGGAACCTTGTTTGGAAAATTGCATCCAGTTCTGGTGACTTACAGTCAGAAAAGATTGACTCAGATTGCCACAGGTGCAGAAGAGGAGTGCTGGGGTGGCAAGGGAGCAGAGTATCTGTATTCTTGAATGGGAGCTACAAGCAAGCAAGCTTAGCTTCCTCAACTAGCCAAATTAAGCCAAAATAGTGCGATTCATGCAGTAAATATCAAGGAAAGAGTACTATTTAAATTAAAGGATTATGTTAGCACAGTGATGCGTGGTCATAAATTGGTCATGAGTGTACTTAGATTGAAAAGCTTTCTAACCATTCCAAGAGCAAACAAACAGCACTCCAGGAACAAACTCCTACATGATTTTACATCAGGGCATGGTGCTTTGTTGTGTCCAAAGGGGATCTGAAGATGACTGAGCTGCTGACCTTTGACATCACACTGCAATCATTCCCGAGTTTCAGGCCTACTTCTGGTCCTTTGCCCCATCTACATTTGGCTTGTGAGGTTTTTTCAACGGCCTCTGAGGCCCTGGAAATTAGTCAGAGACAGGATGTAGAAAGGGCTGGTGACATTAAGTCATCAGGTGGTTTGTGGTGGATCTTGCTCACAGGCATACTGTGATTGCAGATTTGTGTCGCCACAAAACCCTTTCCCTCAGGTGAGCCTGGCAAAGGACTGTTTTGTGTTCCTCCTGCCATCTTCTCTGAATCTTCTGGGAGATTTATTTGGTAAATATTTTGTTGCATGGCTACTTGTTATAGTCTTCTCTGATATTGTGCTTGAGAGGTTTAGTCTTTTACTGCAGCTCTTAAGTTGATTACCTCTTACCATAAAGAGTTTGGTGACTCTTGACAAGTGGGGATGCAGAAAAGTTATTTCTCTGAGATCTTCTGAATAAGGTGGCCATTATGTGTTTGTACAAGGGGATTATTTCCAGTCTTATCTTCCCAGATGTGGCATCAACAGGTTATTTTTAATTCTGGAAGTAAACCTGAGAGAGGGAGAGAGAAAGAGGGCAGCAAACCATTGTTTCTCGTGTGAATTTGCTTATTGCAATTAACAGGCATTCAGAGGAACATTTGTAATTTGGAATGGTACAGTACATCCTTATTAACCCTGCTGTTTCAGGTGCAATTTGGCACTGCTTCTGTATGGAATGCTGACTCTAAGTGTTGTGGTTTGTGTGATTCACATGGCTTCTCCACAGTTTCTGCAGAAGGTGGTTATGGTTTTTTCCTAATCAATACCTATTGTGGATCTGAGCAACACTTAGCAGGAGCCAGTTTCTACATTTCTGGCACTGAGGCAATTTCTTGACTTGCAGCTCCCTCATCCTATGCTCTGGATTGAAGATGCTTATCAACAGAATAATAAAATCAATAAATTTTTATTTTTTTTTATTGCTGAAGCACTGTCCAAGAGGACCTGTATTGTGGGAATACACATTCATTTATTGCATCCTATACATGAGACAGGGGTCCCTCAGGGTTTATTTCAACTGCTCCTAGGCAATGATGTCTAATATGATAGCCCATTTGACTAGGAAAAAAATTCCCCTGCCCAAGCTATGATTTTCTTCTTTAATTTCCTAAATAGTGACAGTTCTCCAAATGACAAGCATTTAAGGTGAAACATTCCCCAACTCTTCCAGAAGTTGTATACGCCTTTCTGCATTTGCTATGTAATATTTTTCTTTTCTTTCAAGTTAATTTTAATTCCCAAGTCAACTTATAGAGTTACTTCACACTTGACAAGGAATATTAATATGGCATAATACAACTGTGTCTCAGTAATCTTAGGGCCTTCTTACTCTCTTGTTGAGACTATTAAAAATATATTGAGGTCCCCAGGCTCCCCTATTATCAAGACTGCCATTATGCCCATGCCAAACTGGCTTTGGAGTCAAAGAAACTTTTGGAGTGCATGTCAGTGGATTCCCAAAGAGGCCTGTAAAGTGGTTCACGTGAACTCTAAGCTGTGCCTGGAAAAAGAGACAAGATACAGCTCCCCAGCAGGGAATTACTGGAGCACAGCAATGCCTCAGCCATAAGTCTGCCTCTCGGTATGGCTGCAAAATCAGAGCTGTGATGGGAAGAGTGCAAACTCAGCAAGATCAGCTCTCCACCATATGGAGATTTCCCTGTGACAGCTGAATCTGAATATAACCGATAAAAGCCTCTTAAAGGCTGCTTTGTGCCTTTAGAGCAGCACAAAGAAGCTTTATCAGGAAGAAGGATTTGGTCCAAAAGATTTCTCCAGACATAAAGTGTCAGTTATTATGCTGGTTTGTAACTAGCAACTGCATTCTGTTGAAACCTGGCAAAGTAAAAGGCTGACATGAATATAACAGTTGTATTGATTTATTCACATGCCTTCATTTTCTGGATGAAACATCCTTAGGATGTGCTGATATTCTTAGGATCTTTTTGCCATCAAGAATCTCAGAATCTAATCATACAAGAGAAAAAGCCTTACTTAATATTGTTGGAAAGACCAGGTGGGTATATTTTCAATGCTAAGAGCCTTTCATTATTGTAGAAATTGTTGCAGGCTCTTCTTCAGTAATCAATAGTAGCCCTTTCTTCAGAGTGATGTAACTACTTCAGCTCACCTTTTCTGCATGTAGTCATGGGAACACCAAACAACCTGTGAGAATCAGGCTTAGGAATAATTTGAGCATTTGAGATGACTGGGAGGTGGTCACTGTCTCATAATTTTCCTGGCTGCCAGCTTAGCTGTGTGCCTTACCCCAGTGCTGTCAGAGCACCAGAACAGGGCTGAGAGGCTTTTTTACCACCTCTTTTATTGACAATGCTCTAGGTAATTCTAAAGGGATATTTCAGAAGAATAATGGTTGTTTGAGCCTCTGGATGTTTTTTTTGTTGTAAGTAAACTGTCTATAAAAGCCTGAGATATTTTGTCCTGAATTCACATGCAGGCTGACCCAGGCAGGCCAACCAGACCACAGTACTGAAGAGATTACACAAGATGGAAGCTCTGTGTTTGCTGTCCTGGCAAATTTCTGAAGAGAATCCAGTCAGGAGAATTACCATATAAAGGATAGTTGTTCTAGAAGCCTGGAGGAAAACACTTCCTTTGTCACAATGGTTTCCTTTGTCTTAACATACCTCCAGCCCTCTAGTGGATCCACACTTGTGGGATTCAAGAGGTGCACACCTGTATGACAGCATCAAACCCTTCTCTCTGGCTTTTACCTTAAAGCTTGTAGTCCCTTGTTGATTTACCTCTTGTGACTCCACAGTTTTTACCACTGTTCTTAGCAATTTTCTCACCTTGCAGAGACGAATGGTAATTCAGATTTACAGTTTCCCAGGTACCATTCATTCTGTCTCATGACAGTATGCATAAAATGAGGTAACTCTAGAGAAACCATAATTATCCAGCTGTTTGTCTGAAGATACCTCTGAGCTGGATTCTATTTATCCACCGGGGTCTTGGGAGTTAGGAGACATCAGCATGTTCACTGGATGATATTTAGAATGATTTCACTTTCACCTATAATTTTTTATCAGAGGAGTCAGGGAGGTTTCCAACCTGTGCATATGAAAAAAATGACTAAAAGTGCTCCAGGTGGTATTGGAAGAGAGTGGCTGTCTTGGGATGAAAACAACTGGCTGTCTTAGCAACCCCCATGTACTGCCTTGTTAAAACCCAAGGGCAGGGATCTAGTTTAAATGTATCTTCAGGGAAGCATGATTATATTCAAATATTTTCCTTGACGGGTTTCAGCATTCTGTATATCAAATATGCTGAGTTTTCAAGTAAAAAAAGTGAAATCCAAGTGCCCTCAGGACAATTTCAGCCTAGCCCCTATGAATCAAGCTTCCCTTCTTACTGGTTATGATGAATGCCCTGCAAGCCACATTACACCCTAATCAGCATTTGCATAATCTTTACTATCTCTGTGATTGCAGTTTGAGGGGGTTATATATAAGCTAGACAGTAATTAACGAGAGCTAGAAAGAACCCAGTTCCAATGATTA
This sequence comes from Polioptila caerulea, assembly GCA_013397295.1. Lineage (NCBI taxonomy): Eukaryota > Metazoa > Chordata > Aves > Passeriformes > Certhiidae > Polioptila > Polioptila caerulea. The sequence goes on along the minus strand of VYXF01003127.1, from coordinate 128,462 downwards.
GCATGAGGCAGCAATGACTCAAGAGCTGTGAGTCTTTCATGTGCAGCATTTGGAAGAGAGCTACCCTGCTATGGGAACAACGTTGAGTTTCTTAATCAGGAGGGACTATTCAGATTTTTGGGTGCAGACCCCCACGAAAGCCCAAGGAGCAAAAGAAAGTCAGAGCTGTTGGACATTGTGTCTTCAATTACTGGATATAATCTCCTACAATTCCACCACAGAGGCTGCTGTTTTGGTATTAGGGGGATAACAGACGAGTTCTGTTGGCACCAATCCACACAAGAGCCATGCCCACCAGAGAAGCAACCCTTCCTGCTCTTCCAGATGCTGAAAGACCTGATGTGGAAGTGGTGAAATACTAGCTAAGATTCTGCAAAGGTCTGAGCTAGGAGTATTAGAAAAATTCCCTTGGAGCCTTCAGATGATTGGAAAGGAGTGTGCCTGACAAAAGTGGCTTGAAGATTTTCCACAGTAAATATATGAGCTGCTTCTCTCAGCAGAGGTCATATGTTGTAGCCATGGGATGATGTCTCAGTCACAGGCATCTCCCTGCTGAAAAATGGGCAGAGGGGGGGAACACTACATTTTAGCTGCCCTTGAAACTTGGAAAGGTTGCTTAGGCTGCAGCTCCATAAAGGACCATTGGAGCAGTAGTAGATTTAAGAAGAAGTCAGCTTACAGGACACACTTAATAATCTGCTGCCAGTGTAGAAGACAAGGATTCTTTGCAGATCAAAATGAATTTTGTATTTATTTGTTCATAAGAACAGATAATAATAGAACAGAACCTGTTGTCAAACTGCAGGCAAGCCCAGACACTCTTGTAATTTTAGCAGATGGAGCTAAAGGAGCCCCAGAATATTCTAAGGACAACCCTCTCACTTTAATAATAGCAAGCAAAGGTTGTCAGTGGGTTTGAGGACAAGGAGCTGCTCTGTTCAGCCTCAAATGGAATAGCTGAACTCTCAGGATTCTTAGGGAGCTGAGACAATGGGACTTCACTATTCACTAGGTCACACCACAGCAGTTCCCAGCTCCTTCACTTTTTCATCCTTCCTAGTTTGTATCCCAGAGAGATAAGAGCCTTTTTTGGATCCTGTACTACTTTCCTGAGTTCAGTCCTCAGTGTCTACTGCAGCTGCTAAGAAAAAATACTTTCACATCCTGAATTAAATGCTCCTCTGTTGCAGACAGATGCGAGTTAAAATGCACAAAATCTTATGTCATCTTTGCACTGAATTAAAAGCCACAAAAAGCAAATTCTTCTTTGGCCTCATTCTTACCTGGGGAATGCTGAATTGTCTTTGTGCAATTGCTGCAGACTGACACCAACATAATCCAGAGCAGAAAGAGGCCCAAACCTCCCCTGGGCTATTTAAGATACTGCAAAGTCATAAAACCAAAACCCAGTATCCCTCCCTCCTCCAGTTTCCCCAAGGTATCAGGAAACATTCTGGTCCTAGATCCAAAGTGGAAAGCTGTGGTATTTGCACTCACTTTCTTGGAGTCACTCCCAATCCATGCCGTGGTAACAGACTGTCGACTCAGCTGAGCACAGAACTATTTTTCTTCTGCTGGGCCTCCCATTTCAGTGGCTGTGGAGAGAGAAGGTGGCAATCTGCATCTTTCCCTGCAGAAAGAGAAGTCATTTCCAATGGCATTGCTGCTAAAATATAGCTTTGCATCTTTTATAGACCTCAAGAAGTTCTTTATTTATAAGAAGGTCATTTCTAAACCTCAGACTCGTCTGAGGAGCTACAAACTGCCAATTCTCACAATCTTTATCGTAAGTTCTGTGATATTTGAAGCTCTTGGAATGATGTGATTATGTAAAAAACTCCCATTTTTCTTTCACTTAAACAAAAAGGCAGTAATTTTCCTGCTCTCATGGATATAGATAGAAGCTTAAAAATATAAACTAAGCACACTGCAAAGGCTGAGGTATCAGAAGGCAAAGCTAAATTAATTGAACATATATTCACTCCTAAACATTATAACTAGAAGTCCCTTTCCTACTTTTTTTTTTTAAGATCTGACTCATTATTTTTAAATTACTCAGCTTGGCAATACCATATAGATTCATTATGCTGTTGGATAAAATTCTTTGTCACGCTAAAGGCTAAATTGAGCCATGAGTAAGTTCACTATAAACAATTACATGTATTGTCTATTCTCAGCTTTTTAAAAACATCATCTACTCTTAAAAAAACTCTGTAACACAATGAAGACTAAAGCTTTCATCTAGGCAAGCTCCAGTATATGACAAATATAAAAATTGAAAGATGCAATGGAAATAGAAGCTAATAAAACTTGAAATAGGTGAGAATTATTTCTTTTAAGTCTCACTTCTCTCATACCCACTGGACCACAGTCTGTTCTGGGTTACAGTAGGGTAAACTCAGAATAAATCCAGTGAAATAATCTGATTTTATTGTTCACAACTTATATATTTTGCAGTGAATTGATATCAGTTCTGCTAAATGTATTTGTCATTCCATTTCTACTTCCACCACTTATATCAAAATCTAGTAACAACAATGTGACTGGGGAACTGAGGAGGTACTAATATTTAGCCTGTGTGTGCAACTTCAGTTTTTCTGATATCCCTTCTGCTCTGCTTCTAATTGTGTATTCTGAAGCCCTTAATGATACAACCACATTTTTTCCACAAGATCTGTCTCTCTGAGTAAGAGATCATTCTGTTGAGGTTTAGATATCAAGCATGCAGCAAAAGGGACTCCTGCCTTCCAGATCTGTATTTCACTTTATCCTTAAAGAGGAACCTGGTGCTACAGAAACCAAGCCTATATAAAGTAGGTGAAAAATGGGTATTTGCATACATGGCTAGTAAGGAATCCAGGATTGTGAAGAGTTCAATGTGCTACGCTTCAAACACCTTCAATAAGAAGGGAAAATCATGCAGCCTGCAAAAGAATCACTATCCAGGAGTCATACTTGCAGTCCTCTAATTCATAATCAGAAGGTGTTATCCATTATGCTACCACAATGCTGTTGGCAAGGTCTTTGCTTGGATATATGCACCCTATAATCAAAGTTGAAAGATGGATAATGAAATTTATTTCTAAAACCCCACCTAACTTCTCCCAAAAATAACAGAGCAAAATGAAACCCTTGCCAAGCTATGAAGATCAACTGAGTGTTTGTGAAGCCCTCAAGAGCAGCAGTGATGAGTACCAGAGAGAAAATTTTAGGACTTGAGCTGGCACATCACTGACAAAAAGCATGAGGAATAGAGGTTACTCTCAAACCCTCCAAAGCCAAGAGAATTTATCCTTCAAACCCTCTTTTAAAATCCTGTTTACTGCCTAAGACAATCATCCAGCTGGGATTCAAAGGGCAGAAAAAAGTATGTACCACAGAAAAACAAACATATAGCACCCTCAGTTAGGAGGAAACAGATGGCTTTTCAAACAAGCCTGGATAACACAAAATAAATATGTAGGGCACCAGACATTAAATACTGCAGATAAGACAAAATTATTAAGGGGTCTTCTGTCCATCTTGTGTGTCAAAGAAATTCGAGTCCTTCACAAAGAATAGTATCCCACTAAGGACTGCATCATAACACTGTCTTTATTCTGAGATTTTTCTGAGTCATCTGAATTTCTGAATCACCTGAACTTCAACCTCATTTTCACTTGTTCGTGTGGATTTCTATTTTGGGTTGAAGGCAAGGAGAGTGATGACTGGTATTTTTTTTTTAATTGTGTCCTCCAGAGTCATTCATATTCTCATGCTCAGATAGAGGAGACTCTTTACATCCACTCCACAGACTTCTACTGCTTGACCTAAGAGAGCAGCTTCTCATAGTTCTGCAACGCTGGGTACTCTGCAAGAAGAGCTCCTCTCCTGCCACCACAGCATCACAGCTCTTTAACCACAGCAGACCAGTGAGGCTCAGCAGCCTGGATGCTTTTCCATGCCCTGATGGGGGGTGTTGCGCATCTTGATGGGCATTCTCCTAAAAGGGACCCTACTTCCTCTCATGCTGCTCATTTTTCCTGTTTTAATTTCACTCTCCATTTCTCAGGGATCCCGTCCTCAACCCAGTCTCTCTCTCACTACAACATCCAACTCCTGATTTTCCATCCAAGTACTGTTCTCTTTCTGCACTGTCAATGCCTTTGCACCAAAGACCAGCCCATCTTTTAATCATGTGCATTCCTGTTTTTTCTCCCTTGCACTTGTACAATTTCCCTTTCCCTTTATATCTCTGTCACCTCTAAGCCTGTGCCCCACACCAGCTCTGATTGTGACACCTTTGCCAAAATGAGCACCCAGGGGTGGGTTATTGGAGACAACCATGCTGCAATCTGAGCCCTTGCTGGTGCACGAAAACTACAAATAACACAAAGTATTGAAACATGATAAGCAACCATGAGGGAGCAAGGGTCAGTGTGTTTGTCTGTTGATTCAAGATCACAGTTTCATTGTCCATCATGCAGTGCACCTCACCTGCACATTTTAAGATATTTATAGGAGGGCTCAGGAAGCCTGAAATCTGTCTAGAACTGCAGGGTTCAAGAATCAAGAATTTTGACATGCTGTGATCTGCTGAAGAGACCAAAGGAAGGGGGCTAATTGGGCTTGACACACTTTTTCCTGCAACAGTAGGCTTGGTTTTACAACCCAAGTGGAATGGGAATATTCTGCTGAGGATATTCATTGAACAGGAAGTAAATCCAGACTCAGTCCATTCTATACTCTTAAAAATTAGGCAAAAAATACAAAAATCCCCAGACTTCTCATGGTGTAGTCAAAGGCCTTTTCCCATTGAAGAAGGTCAAGGAAAATGGGTTTGAAAATCTAAAATTCACTTAAACTCTAAGGAAAGAGAGAAAAAAAGACAACACCAGATGATTTTACCATGAAGCATTGAAAGACACAGGTGCAAGTACAAGGGTCACAGTAAATGCAGCATAACTGAAGGCTTCAAAGGGATAGCAATAACACACTTAATAACCAGTGTCAAATTCTTGTGCCCTTGGAGTATTCCAGTAATAACTGGAATAAGACTGATTTTTGTCTCTACTCTTATACATCTCATTCCCCACAGTTCAGAGAAACCTCGCTGTCTGGAATAAAGTTCTGAGAAGACAAAGACTGAACAAGTCTAGGCACGACTAGCTAAATTAATAGGGATGGCCTGGGATGCTGAGACTCAGAGATAGGTACTGTAATATCTGGAACAATTATTCTCCCCCCTTTGTTGTCCCTCAAGAATCTGTAATTAGTTCATGCAACAGATAAAAGCTTTGAAAGGTCTTCAGGATCTTCCCTTGTAGCACAGTTCCAGCTCTGCCTCAATGCTCTGCTGATCGACAGGAGGTGAATGGATCTCTTTGTCAAGTGCTCTAACCCCTGCCACTTATGTCATCTCCAACAGCTGACACAGAAACAGCACAAACAACAGCAACCTAACACAATAAAGCAAAGTTTCAGGCATCAAGCTGCAGTTTGAATTCTGAAAGGAGACAGGCACTGCCTGGTGGCGTGCGGTCAGATGTCTCTCCCATGAGAAGGGACGGATTTAAAGCTTCAGTCAGGCAGCCTCTTGCAAATGTAACTGTGGCAGTGTAAGGAATGTCCTTGTCCTTCAGCTACAACTGGCCTGAAAAGTGTTGCTTTCCCTTAGCAGGGCTGGCAGAGTTTCTTGTGGCATAACTCAGCTGCCTCAGAGCTGAAGTGGTCCACATTGCCCTGGGGCAGGTGAGAGTGCTCTGGTGAATGTGACCACCTCAAACAGCTGAAGGGATGATCAGGTCTTAAATTGATGCAGTTTCTTCTAGAGTGTGTAATATATATCCAAAGATGTCTCCTCTTTTCAGTGCCTCCTATTTTTGGTAACTTGCATCTCAGTATAGTGGTTTTTTGGATCTTCTTCTGAAGTTACCTTGCCATCTCCATGCACTGGGGGGGCAAGGGGTCTGCCACAGACCTACAGATCCTCCTGTGGCTGGTGTGCAGCCATGTTCTAATTACCCCATCAGTAGGGCAATCTACCTTTCACAGAAAGAAAATGTACTAACAACTCAAAGGCACTACTAAAAGACAGGAAGGAGGCCACAAGGAACTGTTTCCCATACCAATCTCACCACAAAATTGATCAAGTTTAGTTAAGAATCACTTGTATCAAAAGATAATATTCTTTAACTAAAGTTGACTGTAACTCTTACAGGATGATCCAAATAATAGCTCGATATGAGTCTTTACAGAATTAAACCAATAGCAGCAGAAAGGCTTGGAGATGCCAGATGGGGCCTGCCCAGTCTTTAGGGTTCCCAGACATGCACAAAGCCAGCAGGCTGCCTTTTAAACCTTGAATGTTTTCACTGTCAACTGACTTTGCCCTCTCTTCTGCCTCCCTCCCTCATCATCACTATGGTGACTACTGTATCACAGCCTTTGAAACTCTCTCTTTCTCTCCCTTGTTCATTCTTTTTCCTTTAGCATCCCTTTTCCTTTTGACCCAATCCTGCCCTTTAAATGATAGGATCAGCTCTGGACTGAGGCTGAAGTCATCCCAGCTGTCCAGCCTGTCCCTGCTGCGTGCTTGTCTCATTGCTCATCAATCATCTCCTGAACTACCTCGGTTTGCCAAGCAACATTTTAAGGCAAACTGAAATAAGCAACAGTTCACCTTGAAACACACACTCCCAACTGTGACAGCCAAAGAACCGACTGACAAGCAGCTGTACAACAAAAGGGAGGTGAACCAATGTCCCGAGGTAAACTTTCCCTTCTCTTAAAGCAGTCTCCTCCGTAATGCAGGTAATGAATGCTCATCCATCTTCCTGTTATTGATTTAATCTTATGTCAAACCTACCTTTTCACATATTCTGGAAGAGATCCTGTTTCCCTCCACGTGTCACCCACCATCACGTAGCACAGCCACTGATAGGAGCAGGGTTTGGGGACGATAATGAGCTGTGTTGTTTCTGATGCAAGGCACAACCCCAGAGGCTCAAAAGTGCTAAGTCAACTTCAGCTTGGCAAATGAAGTCTGAGGCTTCAGACAGAGCATCTCAGCCCTGTGTGTCCCCCTTAATGTATTGGAAGGGAGAGAAAGTATTAAAAGCATCAGGTATGTGAAGATCAAGTACAACTGTTATTTTAACATGACTTGATCCCTTTCACATTTTATACTGATTTCCTATAGAAATAAAGCTCATGAGATCAGCTGGGCAATGCACATCTTTCACCCTTCAATCTTCTTTCCCCCTTTAGCTAATTTCAAGTGTACTTACTAGAAAGTAAAGCCTCTCAGGCTTAAATTAATTCTTACAGGATTTATAAAAAACAATGGCTAGGAAGCAGAGACCACGGTTTGGACTTTCCCAAGTTGACCTCTGATGATTTTGCTCCTGTCGCCCAATTTCTAGAATATCACTTTGCTTTAAAGTCCTAGGGGGGGAAGAGGAGGGGGGAGGGAGTGGGGTGGCAGGGGTGAATTATGTGTGAAATGATGTGAGGGCAAAGCAAAGGGGAAATCCAGTGCCATGGTGAGTACACCAGTGCATCAACCAACGCCATCCACAACAGCCACTGAGGTGCTGTTGTGGGGGAGGCCAAAGACAGAATCCTCACAGTCACCCTCGGGCAGCAAGCCATGGACAGGCACAGGAATAGGAGAGGAGTAGGGCAAGATACTGCAATGCCAAAACCAGTGTGAAAAAACCAGGAAGCCTCATGTGGTCACACCAGTGGGACAGAAAAGATTCTCCTGAGCAGCCTACCATATGGTCCAGTCAAGGACTAACCAAATCCTGGCCTAAAGGTCTGAAGTCTGACTTGATATGAGCCATAAAAGGATACTGTACATTAGGGATATGTCATCCAGGAAATATCTAAATATAGCTGTATTTGAAATGAACACAGGGTGCTGACAATGACTGCCATGAATGCACGACCTTAGGATGAGGATGAAAAATTAATCAATTAAAAATGTATAACAAGAGATAGCAGCCACTGAGGAAGTGCACTGCAGAGTGCAAAGGGCTGATTGAATATCAGGGAGCAGATGTGGCTCAGTTCTTCCACCTTTAGCTGCTGTGTCATGTAAGCCCTGGTACTGATAAACTACTGCCCCCCATCAAGCGCTGGGGTGAGCCCTGTGCTGTCTAGAGCTGTGTGAAAGAGCTGTGCAATGGCAGGCAGCAGGAAAAGGACATTGCCTAGCTGGATTGTGGCCAGTGGATAGATGGGCAGCAGTGGAGATGGGCTGTTGATGGGTCCCATCTCTGGAGCACAGCAAGTTCTGGAGAATGTTGTGGTTAGTGGGATGTGAGAGACCTCGAGAGCTCCCCGATTGTGGAGGAGTGAGGGGAGGTGTTGCTCTGTTTCCCTGGAGGTCCCCACACAGCTGGGAGCTGTTACTGCTGGACCACAGCCCTGCTGTTATTTATGATGACACCAGCAGCTCACACAGCCCCTCAATGAGAATGACCAAGTCAGGGGAAGGGATGGGTTAAAAAGGAGGAGGAAATGACAAGACGATCTCAAGAGAAACCTGGAACAGCAGCAAAACAAAGAGGCTGTAAAGTGCAGAGAAGATGGAAAGGAGGATGAAAGACTGAAGGCAGCAGAGCAGCCGTGGGAAGGTCAGGAAGGCAGAGTGGCTGAAGAACATGGAAGTTGCAGGGCATGACATGCTTTATGCTCTATGCAGAGATAACAGGAGATTTGAGTATAATTAACTTAAAAGTCAATACTGCCCTTTACATGATAGGAACATAGATCTGCAGAGAAACAGGCTTCATTATTTTTCTTGCTTACAGGATGACCTACTCTCAGGGAAAGTCTCTCTGACTGGCTCTTGTAAGGTACCGGAGGTGAAAACAACTGTCCATTTTGGCAAAAAGGGAAAAGGTTATTTTAAATGGGCCACAGAAGATGTTCTCCTTTGTTCCTCCAGAGCTGAAAAAAAGACAAGAGCACACAAATGGCAGGCAAGAGGGAAGAGCTGCTGAGACAGAAAGGAGAGCAGCTGTTGTGGTGCTGACTCTTCCTCTCCATCTCATTGTGAAAAGAAAGGGCACATCTCACACTCTTACTATTTCCTCTGAGATGATTTGTACCAACACTGGGCTGACCAGGACACTGCTCAGCCTTCCTGAGCACACCTTGCAGTACTCTAACAAAAATGCAGTCTTGGCTGCCTAATCCACACCCTGAAAGAGGGGCACAAGCAGACAGAGAAGAGGAAACAGGGAGAGGGAAGAAAGAAAATAAGAAACTGAAGCCCAACAATGAAGATATTGGCTAGATCCTTTCCTTCATGGGAAGGACCCTACATAACTTTTCTAAGATGAAGTAGATTACATGCATTTTAGTAACTTAGTTGTTTCTGGGATTTGAGAAGTGCTTGGGCAGGGCAGACATGCTAACAACTCCCCCAGAAATGTTTACTTCACCTAGTGCCCACTGCAGACCCAATATGGGCAGAAATCCCACTTATTCATTATTTAGCCTTTATTGATGACCTTTTAGTTTGCCATGTGAATCTACAGAACCCTGAGTCCGTGACAACAGGCCTTTTGTGCTAATCAATTCTGTGTTTTTTTAATAATTTCATTACTTTTATTTTTAAAAAAATCCTATGGGACAGACTGAGTTCAGCCCTGGGTAACCCCAAATACCGCATATCTGTTGATTTTCACATTTTCACCTCTCCCTATTCAACCACAGTCAGTTCTGCTATAATTTAACGTTGTGGACTCTTACAACTGCTGCATTTAGAAGCACCCCAGAAAGTCCCCACTGCCCATGGAGCCTGTGTTTGGGGCATTTTGTTCGTGGTGTTTTTGCATGATAGGCTGAGGGTCACAGCTGCTAACTCCTCTCCCCCTGCATTTCAAAGGTGTCGGTCCCACCTCAGCCATCCCAGTGCAAACACTCTAAGAGTACAAACACAAGGAAAAATAAGTTGTTAAAATATTGACCCTGCAGTATGGAGTGAAGCAGAGAGTCTCCTGAGAAATCCTCCTCTGCTGCATTTTATTAAACAAAAATAACTTGCAGAGGCCAGCGAGTCGAATATTTGCCCAGGCCCCAGTGAAGAGATTTGATTTGTATTGTACTCTGGCCTCTCTCCTGTGAAGGAAGGAGGATTGAAACACCTCCCCAGGTGGACAGAGGGGTCTGAACAGGGCCCAGTGTCCAGGTAAGGCAGCTGACAACTGAGGATAGTGCTGGGGTGGTGGGGGAGAAGGGTCAGGAGCAAAGAAAACCAGACAGGCTTTCTGCATCAGTCAGTGATACATCTGCAGGAAGTCACCCAAAGGACTGACATCCTCCAGGACATTTTATACATCTTAACTTTATGCCAACAGAACTGAAACAGAGCTAAACAGACATTTGCCCCCACTCCCTGTAAATTTTCATGAGTCAGCTAGGTCTTTGTTTTGCTTTGGAACCACCATTTTTCATAATAACTTGGTCATGGCTCCAAGAGGTGCCTCAGAGCTGAAGGACTGCTGAAGCTGAGGAGCAGAGGCAGGCAAGGAGCACACCAGCCCAAGAGTTAAATCTGTAGTCCTTGACAAAACTAAATCATTACTTAATACTTTTTTATTGTTTTTTATTTTAAATGTAGAGTGCAAAACTTAAATCAAAGTTATCTAGAGGCTAAAGTGTCTGAACTGGTCTCTCTAGATTCTCCCCAAGGCCCCAGAGATGTCACCTGTGATACTGGGAGTTCAGAGGCAAACACTGACAGAAAGACACCAGCCCATTTTAGTTCATTCCTCGCTCTTCTGTGGAAACACCCACTTAAACATTTTAGCTTCTTACCCCTCAGGCAGACTAATCTGCTTCTTAACTTTGAAGGTTACTTTGGGGAAATTTTTTAATACTGTGCTGATTTGTAGCAAGGGCTGGCCCATTCCTTTATTAAATAAGGGGTCATCAGTGTGTTTTCAAACTCTTCAAGCATCAACACAACCAGAAGTGGTCCTTTCTCATGATCAGCAGCCAAACCCAGCCCAGAGCTGCAGTTGTCAAGGTGGAAAGGATGGCAGCTACCTACTTCTTGGTCATCAGCTAAAATAACAGATTACAAGGCAAGGCTCAGGCATGATTTGCGCCACTAACATTCAAAATGAATGACTGCTTTTGGGTCACTAAAAGCCCTTCTTTTTCTCTACCTAAATTACTTCTTTCTTAGGTTATCAGCAAATCTTTTTAGCCCTCACATGCAAGCATTTCAAGAGGAATTTTTATTTAGGTGACAGACGGAATAACCCTGCAGAGGTGGGAAGCCCATGCTTCTACAAACATTGGCACGTGAGTTTCCACAGGCCAGCACTGCTGGAGACTGTGTGAGCAGTGTCTGGGGAAGCTGAGACACTGCAAAGGAGCTGCTTTCCTTCTGGACGTGTAGTGTTTCCAAGAAAAGGATGTTCTGTTCTCCACCACCTCTAAAAACAACACTGTTTCTGTCAGCTCCAGGTTTGTTTTGCTACGCCTGATATTTTTAAATTGTTTATTAAAAACACTGCTGATTTAATTGGGTGTTTGTAATAGCAGGAGAGGTGTGCCTCTGGCTCCAGCCAGGAGCCACAAGGCTTCCCCCATGTCACTGACCTTGCCAGGCCCCCGTGGTTCACAGAAAACCCCTTTCCAGACACCCAGAACTAAACCTCCTTCGTGGGATTCCGTCACCAGCTGGGGTGAAACCGCTGTGAGAAGATGTCTCAGGGTCTGAAATCATGCACACAATCACCTCGCTTTGATTTCACCGTAATTATCAACATTTTTCTTCAAATCCTCTTGCAACCACGATATAGAAAGAGTTTATGTAAAAGTCTCTCCCCTCACTGCGTTTACCAGAACCATGGTGCTGCAGTATTGTTACACTGGAAACTGTTATAAGGAAAACTCATTAAAGTTCATTGCAGAAGTGATCAAATGTGAAATGCATAGAGCAAAATAATTTCAAGGAAAGATCCTAAAAGAACCTATTTCAGGAAAATGAAAATGCAACTGTTTCCATCTGGAAACTGAAAAAAAACATTGTGCTTATGTAGTTAACAATGCTAAAACAAACACTAATAAAATACAGAAATCATCTTTGTAATAGTTAAATAAAGTCACTGCTAATTAAGTGACTGCTTACACAAAATACACTAAACAAAAACAATGTTAAAAATACAATATTAAGACATAAATACCCAAAAAGTGACTTCTAAATTAAGTCAACTCTTTGCTTAATGCAATTCTCATAAAAACCACACTTTTCCAGAAAGATACCTAATTGCCAGCGTTTCATTTTTCTGTGCACCAGGCCATAGAGTAAGAATGAATAAATGATAGTTTACACAATTTAATTAATGCTCCATATCTCACATCAACAGATAAATATTTGGGACTCGTGGTACCCAGCAATGTGAACAAGCTGCCAGGTCTCCATTTCCCTCTGTCTTTCTTTCTGTCATCCTGCACGGTCCAAAGTCACTTCTGGTGATATTTCTGTCCCCCTACCATGCCTTCCCCAGACCCAGAAGCAAACACCATGCCAGGAAGCCTGTGTCACCTTCCTCCCCACTGCTGCCCTTGCACACAGAGCAGATGGGCAGCTGCCTTACCCCAGAGATGTCAGAGTTTGTGTGTGAGCCCATCACCCACCCACGGCAAAGGGACAGAGGTGACAGGGAATGCACACACCAGGTGCCACAGAAAACACAACAGGAGAACAGTGGGAGAAATATGAGATAGAGAAAAGGATGGAGGAGGCAAAAATTGAGGAAAGGAAAGTGAAACTAAGAAAAGTACTTACTCCTCTTGAGGAAGAGGCACTGGTCCCCCAAAAAGTTCTTTTTAGACAAAGCCTTCCTTCTCTTTCCAAATTCCTCATGCAGAAATGTGGACACAAAAAATTTTCCTCCTGCTCTTGACAAAACAAATTGGGATGTGTACTATAAGAAAAGCTACTGAAGGAAGCTCAGTATTGGCAAAAGAACAAATGGGCCTGAGCTGGCCACAAAATAATTTAAGGTGGCAGCGAGAAGCTGGTGGCTCGGGAGTGGGAAAGGACAGGAGCTTAATTAAGTATGGAATGGAGCCTGATTAATTCATTAAAGGGTTTATAGAGTGTGATCACCTCTGAAGACAACAACCTGTTTCAATGGTACCTGAGACCCCCACCTCTGTTCCCAAATCCCACCGTACTTTCTTTGCCTCACTTTTGCCAACCTCTTGTGCTTTCATGGACCCACACTTTCAGCACCATGTTTCAAGAATAAAGGTCCAAAGCACAGAAAAATTTGGATGCTGTTAATGCAGTGCCACACAATTTTGTACTCTTACATGGTTAAGACCAACTCTTTCACTTAGAAACACAGGGCCTACCAAGGGCTGCAAGAGTACATACAGATCCATCCCAAAATAATGCTTTCTGTATATTTCAGGAATGAGCCTTAACTATACTTAGGATAAGGAATTTGTCTTCATGTGATGAGCCTGACCTCATCTTCTACAAAGGGAGAGGTTGTGAGAAAGCAGACACTCCTCTCAACTGCAAGGTCCAAATCACCAGTATATTTCATATATTTAAAGTACTGATCTGGAACCCATTGCCGTAGTGTCTGGGTGCCTCATAGTCTGCCTAAAAATAAACAAATATCAGTTACCCAAGTGAGTGACTCATAATCATACACGAGCCCCTTCCAGTGTGAGCAGATTGGCTGGTTAATTAACTTGAAATCTGACTAATAGATGATCCCAACACTATCCTCAGACTACCATCAAACCACTTGACTTAGTATGTGTAAAGGGGTCAAAGTGCACAAAGCTGGTAAACTAATTGCCTCTTCCCTCATACATCATGTACTAGGAAAATTTCCCTGTTCCCATCCCAGAATTCATCCTTATTGACAAGAAATGCTCATAGAGCTCTTTCACATTCAAAATACGGGCAGAAGGGCAGGTTTTCATCATGGCACCAGTGAAAACCTTTCACCAAGGCATGAACCCAGCAAAAAATTCAATCCACTCTTGAAATATGCACTGTGATGCTCATGTATTGTGTTGTTGATGCTTCTGACAACTTAACCTCACCTTCCATCCCCTCCATACTCCTAAAAAAATACACAGTCTGTTGAGAGAATCCTTCTGAATCTTGATCTCACGGGAAATATTTTTTTAAAATAACACAAGTATCATAAAACGAAAATATTTTTGAATGAGCAGAGTCCATTGGGATTTAATAAGTGGTTAATTTCCTTGAGTTTAGCTTTTTAAAAACTCCTGTCTTCCTATAGATATACACACACACAAGAGTAGATAGAGATACATAGAGATAGATATAGATATATACAGGTATACATAAAAATACATAGGACCACATGGAACCCTCTTTGCCAAGCCAGACTCATCCCAGAGGGAGCTTTGCTGGCAAGAACAGGAACCTTTGCTGTCCTTTGACTCAGCAGCAGCCCTTGCAGTGCCAGCAACATTAGTTTAGTTACCATTCAAAAATGCAGAAAAAAAAATCTGGGCTTAATTTCCTTTAAAAGCTACCAAACTCAATTGTCCCAAGAAAAATAAAATTCACCTTTAAAAAAAAAATTTTAAAAAACAACCAAACACAGCTACAGATTTTGTGGCATCTCTATGGAGTGTTACAATTGGCCACCTTTAAAACAAAATTGAAGTTTAAATCCATGTCTTACTCCACATGCTGCTTGCTTTCCAGCCTAAACAACTCCTCTGGGCTGGAGCAGGAAGCAAGGGGGATCCTGAGAGACACTCCTTATCTATAATCATCACCTATAATTGCACTTTCCTTTAGCTGGCTCCAGCATTTTCCTGGCTAAACCCCACCATTCACACGCAGGGAAGACTCTTTGGAAGTCAATACAGAACTGCAGCTCTAAAGTCATCCTGAATTGACTTTTTCAGCCTCCCTGCAGGTGCCAGCCATGGTCGCTTTTTGACATCCCTGCATTACACTGGCTTTGTGTGTACAAATGAGTGAAGCTGTTCCCTAGTGACTGATTTGAAGAGACTTATTACTACCAACAGCTGCAGGAGCTCTCTTTTTGCTCAAGACATAAAAATGTGGGGTTTGGAGACAAACAACCAGACAGGCAAAGTAAAACACACTGAAGTTGATGAGAAGACTCCTACCAGATTCAGTGGGACCAGAAATTCCCCCTTTCTCCTGGGGGCTGACAGGTGTGTGCAGTTGTGCCTTGGGTTTGGGGTTTATTTCCAGCTCACACCCCCCAGGTCTGACTGCAGCCCTGCAGCACTTGCACACAGCAGGATCAGGTGTAGAACCAGAGCTCACATCACAAAGAGGCCTTGTGTCTCCAGCAGTCCCAACATTTTTCTGCTCAGAATTACATGCTGGCCAGCGCTGTTTTAATGAATGGGGAAAACATCTGGTCTCATAACTGCTCCTGTGGGCTCCATGGAGCTGAACTGAGGCAACTCTTTACAGCTAAATGTGCACATACAATGCTCCTCTCCGTGTTGCTACTTGAGTTTTCTATCAGCATTCCAGAATGTGTGAAAACAAAGATAATTCAGGTTTTCACCTTACTTTATTGACTGTTTCAAAGTGATGTTCACCAGTGCCTACATAATTATCTAAGTGAGATAATACAGCAAACACCTTTCAAGCTGCAGGACTGCACCAGTGGATGAGCTGAGCACATCATTTGTACTTGGAAAAATAGTGCTGAAGGAAGTAGGGATTTGTGCTAAGTTATCAATCAAAAGTTTTGGGGGAGGAGTTTTTTGTTGGGGTTTTTTTAGGGTTGTTTTTTTTGGGGGGGGGTTGTGGGGTTTTTTTGTGGGAGTTATGAAACTACATGAAAACAAATGGAAAAATGTGTTGTAGAGGCAAACACAATGCTCACCACAAAAGCCATCCCAAATAAAAAAGTAATTCCCAACATTGTGCTGTGTGGGCTTTGTTTCAGGAATAATAATTAGCATGAATAGCATGAATGTGCAGTTTCCTGAACTGACAGGAGTCTGAACAAAGGCAAGAAAGTCTTCATGTTGTGGGGTTTTTTTCCTTTTATTTTAAGATGCTTGGAAATGCCATGGGATATTTTCAGCCTGGTGTTGGGATTGCAGTAGAAAATGCAGACAGTTTCATGTGCTACATCTGGCCCTTTTCTCTCCACTGCATGCTTTTCTGGATGTATCATTGCAGTTGCCTTTTGGGCTTCCTTCTTACTCTAGAAAAGATCTACACAGAGCTACAAGGGGAAAAAACAACTGATTTTACATGAAAGTAGCAGCAAAACCAATTATACAGTGGATGTGGTCAAATCTATCCAGTGAATACACGAGAAAAATAGAGACATTTTAATTATTCTGAGTAAAAGCAGTGTGATGCTGAAACTGGTAACATCCTTTAGTCTTTAGCAAAGGCTGCCAGTCTTTGCTGGGGGTCAGAATTTTGTCTCTACGTGGTCAGAATTTCTCATTTAATGCAGGCACACACACCCTTGGCCATTGAGCTGGGGTCTTTTTCTACTTTGTATAAGTAAAGCAGGAGATTAAATAAGAAAGAAGATGGCACAAAAACAACAGATGACTTTAAAAGACATTCAGACTAAAAGTTTTATTTCTGTCTAAGCTATGTCATTTGTGCCACTACACTGTGTGCTGTGACCATTACACTGCAATAAAGGGAATTCTGCCGTGAATGTTACTAAAGGAAAATAGTTTCTATTGTAACGTTCACCTTGGGAATTGTGTCTGGATTTGTTTTTTGAATGGAGGGGTTTTCTTCCTTGCTTTAAAGTTCATATGTAAAAAATACCTTCTTTTATTTTTTTAAATTTGTTTATTTTTAATAAATTTCAGTGCCTGAGCAGAAATGCATCCCTATTGTTTGGGTGAAATCCTGTGGAGGATAACGCTCCGTGCTTAGGGGACTGCCTTTGTCAGTATCCTCAGGATAAGCCTTTCCCCTTTTGTTCCACTCTACGATTCAGTGATATGTCTTAACAACAGGGGTTTGGCCCCTCTTGCCTTTGTATCCCGAAACAACAAGAGCAGTGAGTTCTGTCTCCAGAGTCAGCCTCAGTGCCCCCAGCACACAGGGCTGGGCTCCACCAGGCAGTGCACACATGATCTGGACCATTCCAGCTCATGGGCATCGGACTTTGCTCCAAATGGAAGCAATTCCCAGGCGCTACACATGGATGGCTGAACCAGATCAGGAACAGGTTCTAAAGTCCATAGAGACCTCATAACTGAGAGAGCTTGGGGCCAGGTTTTGTCGTGATACCAGAGACAGAGGGACTCAGAACACCCTGTGATCATCTGGTCTTGAAGAAAGGACTATCCTACAGCACTGCTGCTGTTTGGGGTCACTGATGGCAGGCAGATGGATTTCAAAAATCCACTCCCAGCCCTGGACCCTGTGATTCAGTAACCAGCTGATGCTGCAACATCCGTGCCAGCCCTGTAAGCTCCAGAGGCATGTCCCCTCCATGCCAGCAGTGTGTGTCTGTGTGACACCCAGTCCATGCTGCCCTGCCTCACTCACATATCACAGCCCTGAAATACCTGCTGAGCACCACCAGCACCAGCAAAACCACGTCAGTTCCCACACTGGTTTACACCAGCAGCACAAACTCAGGCTTTGAGCACTATCCTGAGGTATTCTGGTAGATTGCCATGAGCGGTGTCCAAAGCTCCCTCACCCACTTATCCTTCCAAAATTTAGTAGAGAAATTACAGCCCATCATCATCCCACTTTCTATCAATTCATCATAATCCAAATTTGACTTTATTACCATCCTTCTCCAGGCATATTCAGGTTGTTGTTACCTCCCTTCCAATAGACTTACACACCAAACAAACTGGCAGGTCCAGGTCAGGTTCAGGCAGGGGTCCCTCTAAACTCACTGCTCTGGGTTTTGGCACAGGCAGCCAAACCACCCTGGTGAATTCCAGGGCTGTCTTGGTCTGTATCACCTGATTGTTGCTGTTCCAGGCCATCAGTGCCAGTCAGCATCTCCAGGAGGTGTTACAAGGTTTGCCCATAGGGGACATCTGAAGAGCAGCTGCTCCCCTGTTCATCCCTCTTCTCTCAAAGCACCATGGCATGACAAGGTCCAACACAGATGGAAAGGCTGTCCTGCCCCTGGGCTTCAAATAAACCTTGAGTCTCAGTGTCATGGAGCCCTGCTTGGGATCTTCACACAGTAAAACAGACAACCAAAGAAACAAGTAATATTGTGTACAGCAAAAAGTTTTGTTTTCTACAAACATCTTTAAGGTGAAGCTTGATTCTTACCAGACACCCAGAGAAAGATGAGTTCCTCTTACTTTTCTGTGTTTGGAACCGTATTAGGTCTTCATATTTATGGAAATTAGGGAGCTCAGTATTTCTGAGGTCCCTGAAATTTTGTCTCATTTGGTCAAACGAGTTAAAAATCTGCAGGGGACAGAGTGATAATATGAGCACATTGTATCACTTGCATTGTAGCCATTTAGGCTGAGTCACCAACACCTTTCCTGCAACTTCTGGTCCTCTGTGAGAACTGAGGGCAGGACAGCAGGACAAGTGCCACCTGGACCTCCTCACGGTGGGAAGTTTTCGTGTGTTCTGAACAAGAGCACAGCAAAGTGTGTGTCACAGACCTCAAATTGCACATCTCCCTGTGAGCATGAATTCACCTGTATTTTTTCCCTGCTGGCCCACTAACTCCAGGGGGACAATTCACAATCAGGGACTCCCATTCAGTGCTACACAAGTAGTAATGTCCTGCAAAGCCTGGGGTGGTTCATTCAGGTATCAAACCACCACCTCAGGACATCCTAGTGCCCCTCTGATAAAGCCCTTGGTCTCTGTGGCTTAGTGGTTCTCATGAATATCAAACTGCTCCCCCTTTCCTGCTTTCAGTTTGCTCTCACAGTAAAAGCAGATGTCCAAAAAGCATGCGGGAGAGCACCCCAAAAACCTGAGGTTTATTTCCTTATTTTTTGTTTTGGTAGCAGAAATGCAGATGAATTTGCAAGGGTTTGGTTGATTCATGTTTTCACAAGGATATCTTTTCCTTCCCGAGCATCCCCACCTTCCCCAGATACGGGTCACACCTCTCAGCAAACAGCCTTAAGGAAATGCAGCTTATTGTAACCTCCTTCAGCTGGAATAGCTCAGACTGGCTCTTAAGAGATAGCAAACAATGCCAGCAAAGTCCTTTTCAAGTGATATAACCGCATCAGCACTGGGACATTTGCCAGCACAGATATTTTCTGGCAACAGGAGAGTGAAAAGCCACTGCTCCAACCAACATAACAGCGCTGGCAAAACAGCAGGACAGACCACTGCATCCCTGATAGCATCTGTCTCCTGTGCCCCCCTTCCCTGGCCCCACTTTCTCCCACCATCACTTACACACACCGTTTTGGGTCTGCCCAGGGAGGGGAGGGATGCACTGCTATCTTCTGATGCAGATAAAATGTCTCGTGTAAACAAGTCCAAAGGATCTGTGGGAGATGTGGGCTGTATGCTGCAAGTCAATTAATTCACTCTTCACCTCGCTGAGCCCCTAACCCGACAACATCTCCTCAGATCTCATCTAACTACAAAGACTTTGTTTCGAAGGGGAAAGCATTGAATGATCTTAGTGCAAGAAAAGATATCCTGTTGGCACTGAGAGCTGCAGCACTGCTGCTGCTGCTCGGTCTGTGGGGCATTGCTAAAAGCACTGAAGAGCCAGCGTGGCTGCAGCCCTGCCACTTTAATGAGCAGGGAACTTCATGGAGGACTTGGAGCTGTTTCATCAATAATGTTTGCCCCTCCTACCTCCTGCCTGGGAAAAAGAAGAGAAGTTCAATTCTGGACTCTGCGCTAATGCAACTGTAAAACTGCAGTTTATAAAAAGCTCCGAAAGGGGAAGCTGAGGGGCTGCAGCACACGGTGTCACTACTGCAGCTGCAGTCCAGCCTTGCTGCAGTGACCCAGGCGGGTTCCCCTGGGCGAGGACACTCTGACAGTGTCACAGCTTCCATCACGATGCTTTGGCAGAGCACAGAGCTCAGGGAGGCTTGGCACAGCCCGGATGCAACTTCCAGAGCCTCTGCAGGCTCACACCTTGGCTCTCAATTTAGCAGTCAGCACATGGTGCAGCCTGACAGTGCCTGGAAGGAGCCTGTGCCATACATGCATGCAAACAAACGGAAGAACAGGTAGGAAAAACAAAGCATATGAAGTCACTTCTCTGCTGGCATGCAGGTGAATCCTGATGACAGACTCTAATCTTTCTTGTTAACATACCTAAATTTCTTACTACCGTTTAGCAAGTTGATGCTATTTGGACAAAATGCCACAATCAACATATAAGTTGGCAGGCGCAGCAAATTGAAAAGGCTTTGAATAATGTTGCTCCAATTTCTAGCTTGAAAGCTTATAGCTTACAAACAACACAACATGTAACAACATTGTGTATTGATTTCATTAAATAATAGCATC
>VYXF01003127.1:704-107776 GCA_013397295.1 Polioptila caerulea | reverse complement strand
GGGGGAATTGCTCTGAATAGCAGCTTTTAGGAAAATCACTTTATAGTCCATAGCATCTGATAAAGAAACAGTGCTAGCAATCGAGACCAAGGGGAGAAAGAGCTGAATCAGAGGCCCTCGGGATGCAGTGCCAGTCTCTGCTGCAAGGGTGTGGGAATCCTGCAGCAAATTTTACTAATTCTCCTCCAGCCCTGCAGTAGCAGCATGTGACTGCAATCCCCCAGCCCTGCTCTGCCCTGCATCCCCAAGAAGCGCCGCTGAAATCCTTCATGGCCAGACACAGCATCAATCCCTCAGAGCAGCACTTGTGCTCAGCCTGGGCACATTGTGCCACAATTAACTGTGCCAGAATAAAGTGCTTCAAACTAAAAGGGGAGAGATTTAGATCAGATGTTAGGATTAAATTCTTTCCTGTGAGGGTGCTGAGGCCCTGGCACAGGTTGCCCAGAGAAGCTGTGAATGCCCCATCCCTGGAGGTGTTGAAGCCCAGGTTGGATGGGAAACCTGGTCTAGTGAAAGGTGGTATTTATGGTCCCTTCCAACCAAAACCGTTCCATGATTCTATGATTTTTTTAGAACAACTAGCAACACTGGTGGGGTTTTAACAGGACTAGACTGGACTATCCCCAGGCAAAGTTGTTTAGGTGCAAGTGATGGTCATCTGCAAACGTGCATTTCTGTCAGATAAATGTATCCAACATCTCCTCTGCTCCCCTTACCCCAAACAAGCCCTAGCAGGAAAAAAGCTGCTCAGGGCATATCCAAGTGGCCTTTCCCATCACTTCTATCTCCATTGCCTGCTGGATCTCATAACATTTCCAACTGGTCCAGCTCTGTGGGGGTAAGACCAGAACCTGGCCTCCAGTAAGACAAGTGGGAAAAGCCTCAAAAATTGACAAATTAGCTTCTGCTCAGAGCAGCACGAATTGTGTTGGATCTGTGAGGCAGCCATTTAATCTCACCATTAAGTTTCCATCAGGTGACACCACTGCCCCTGCCAGGGGGGATCCCAGTTAATTGGACTTGTCACCTCCCCATCCCTGGCTCTTCTCATTCAGAGCAGTCAGTAGAGGCACAGACCTTGCCAGCCAGAAGTACACTATTAGTAGTACTAGCAGTGGCACTGTTATTATTAGCCAGTCTTGTATTTATTTTTTAGGAAGTTCTACTGCTGGACTGCAGACCTGCCTGCAATGCTTTTCCAAGGGGAGGCTGGGGAGGGCAGACTCCCCGGCACCAAACCCATCATTAATCTATTTTGAAAACAAGATTGTGTTTTCCAAATAGCGCTGCATGACTCGCTCCCATTCTGCCAACACATTTTTATGGTGGTTTGGGATTTTTAGGGGGTTTCTCGGTGGTGGGGGAGGAGCTTAATGACTGATAAGTGTACTGGCGTGCTGTGCAGGCAGCCTGAATAGAGCCCGTGCCCCTCACCCTGGGCTGCTGAGGGAGTACAGCCCTTCTGCATGGCTGGGGAGCAGGAGCCCGGGAAGCCCTCTCGCCAGGCACTGGCTGCAATCCTTTCCAGCTGCAGGATGTGTCCATTCCAATACGCAGCAGTATCTGCAGGCAAGGGCATCACCGGCCGCGCACAAGTGCGGGGGTCCCACCTCTGTCCCTGCGGGGATTAAAGATGAGGCTCAGTGACAGGCTGCATGTCAGGGCTGCCCTGAAGGGTTTACAGCGCCTGAGCACAGACCAGTGCTCCAAACCCGAGCGGATTTGCCCTGCATCTCAGAGCACACAGCTCCGGATGGAGAGCGGGTTCAGCGTCCCAGCTGCTGCTCTTAAAGGAGGTGTGTGTTGTCCAGATGGGAAGAACTGAGCTGGCCGCTGGCAGGATCGGGAGAGAAAGGCACAGACCATCGGCTTTGCAGTGAAGACAGTATGGAAAGTGAAACCCCAGCATTTTAGCTCATAGCTCTGGACGCCCTTTGGGGAATTCCCAGCATTCGAGATGCTGTTTGCTCCCTCCTGGGGTCCCCTCGGGACCCTCGGGGCAATTACAAATGCGCGTGGTGAGGCACAGACCTGGCTTCTCCCTGGGACACAGGAGGCAGCCTGGTTCTGCAGCATGGGCTTGTGGAGGAGCCATGCCCAGGGTGAGCTTCTGCACCATCCCTGCCTCCAGCCCAGCGCTAATGTGGGTACAGGCACCCGGGCAAGGAGTGGCAGAGGTGAGAGCACAGACCTACAGCTCAGGAAACACAAGCTCTACTTCCAGCACCACCTTTGCCTCCTGATGATCCTGTACAAGGAGCCTGGCTCCATGCCTCAGTTTCCCCTGTCTGTAAAACGGGCTAGCAGCCACCCTTCTGGTGAGCTCTGTGACAGGCAGGGAGGGGAAGAACTGCAAGAGCCATCACAGGGCTCTGCCCTGAGGAGAGGCAAGGAGAGGGTAGGGGGTGGGTAGCAGGAACAGCAGACAGGACCTTAGAATCTGGGTTTTCCACAACATTATTTTTAAAAATGAGGAAACTTGGTTGAAGGGAAAGAAATTAGGAAAGTCAAGTGAGAAACCAGGCAATTGGTGAAGTCACACAACTTGGGAAACTGAGGCAGAGACAAGCTTCACTTGGGAATCAATTCCCTGACAGTGAAAAGCCTTTTCAGCAGAGGCTCTCATCCGCTCTTGAGACTGAGACATTCCTGGCAATGAGGATTCCATATGCTACTTCTAAATATTGCAGAAAGTCCCAGCTGCTGCAGGGAAAGGAGTCTTCCCCTTAGGATAGAGTCGGGCCGGCTCAGGAGAACGTGAGTGTGCTGCAAAACAAATCTCTGAGAGAGGCTACAGGGTGCTTTGCTCATTTAGAATGGCATTGTGCTTATTCATCTTTGTGCAATGTCCCCTGTGATTGCACACGGCTGCATGCAATACTGGGGAAGTTAGGAGAAATTCAATTATATTGATTTACGCAAGAAAGAGACAATAACAAATGTAATGGGTAGTTGCTATTCCATATTTTATCGTGAGCCATTAAGACTTCGGGTTCTAATATCCTCTACCTTTAGAATGAAATTAAAACAATCATTTTCAGGATGAGGTGCTCCTCCACGCAGAGCCTGGAGCTGCCAGCTAACCAAGCGTTGACACACATAAATCAAGACCTCCTCAAATGTGGGTGCCCACAGATGCTTGCTGGAAATCAATTGAAGAAGGTTCCTCTCAGTAAAGGTGCTTCTTGGTACAAAAGGTGCCAAGCAGGTTCCCCACTCATATTGCAAACTTAGTCATAAGCTGCATAAATACACATCTGAGCCTGAGGAGGCTTCTGTTTCACATCCCTGCTTCAAAGACCTACCTTCTGCTTGCTGTTTGGGTGAGCAGAGTCTACAGCAGGGAAATAGAAAACTCAAAGTTAAGCTGAAACCAACAGAGAATTGTACTGGTTTGTAGTATGTTTCAGCTCCCAGTGACCAAAACCTGATTGATTTTAGGGGACATTTGGGGAAAAAAAATATATATTTGAGAGGTGTAACAAAACCGGTCACCCAGAAATTGAGACTACCAGCTGAGAAATCCCTGGCCTCTCCCACTGCTGGATACACGTATCACTAGAGGCAGCTTAATGTGCTTCTGTTCTGACACCAGGTGTACAGCTCCACTCCCACAAGGAATAAATCCCTGAGCCTCTCCTAACCAGCTTTCCTCCTCTGGCTCACCTGTCATTAGGTTTTGCAGTGCCATGATGGCCCAGATGGAAAACAAAGTGCAAGTGCATCTCCAAAGCTCTTCCTTTCAGCAAGCACTGTGTGACACCATCTCATGGATAGGTGTGCTGCCATTGGAGGAGTTTTCCTCTCCAGCATTTGGTTTCTGCTGGGAACCACAACCAGGCAGCTGCTCTGTCTAGCTCTGGTTGAAAACACTTGTTCTTTTTTATGGGCAAGGGCTAAAAGGCTGCTGAGACACATTCCAGCATTGTAATATTGCTCTGAATAGAAAACAATAGAATAAAACTCTGGCTTTGTGAAGTAGAGCATATTTATGTTAATTGTGGTTTAGGAGCTCTGCTCAGGACTTGAATGAGTGACCATTTGTTTGCATCACCTTAAGTTACCACTGCATGCAGTTTATGGCAATTTAATAGAGTATTTATAGCCAAGGTTAATAATTTCCCTGCAGTTTTTCTTTGCTCCTTGCCATCACCTGACACCGTGAATGGCTCCTGCCCACCCACTGCCTGGACCGAGCAGTGACGTGTTCCAAACAGGCAGCAATGCCTCTTTCAGCTCACCTCTGTCAGCTGAGTGATGGGAGCAGCTTCTGCCTACCCAAAGCATGGCCCCTGATGCCATCAGTGCTGAGGGCTTCCCTAGAGCCTCCCCTTAACAAACCCCACAGCAGCCTGCACACCCCCCACACGGTCTGGTGGGGCTCTGGTGC
The DNA here is from genome assembly GCA_013397295.1 of Polioptila caerulea. Taxonomy (NCBI): domain Eukaryota; kingdom Metazoa; phylum Chordata; class Aves; order Passeriformes; family Certhiidae; genus Polioptila; species Polioptila caerulea. Next base: position 103,383 of record VYXF01003127.1, on the reverse strand, counting down.
AGCTCCCACAGGACAAGAGGAAGACTGTGAAGGCACCCAGCCTTCCTCCAGTGAGCAGAGCAGGGTGCTGCTTCAGCTCACAGCTGTCTGGCACCCCTCCAGGTGATGCTTGCTTGCTTCTCAAAAGCAAGCCACCCACAGCCAAGCCCCACCTCAGGGGGTTTCCCCAGCACTGGCTGTCTGCGTGACGCCCAGAGGCACCTCGTGGTCCAGAAGCACCGGTGGGTGGAAAGTGACCCCCTGAGCCCTGCACGGGGGCACTGCCCAGAGCACTGCCCAGAGCACTGCCCAGAGCACTGCCCCTGCAGACACCTCCAAAGGGCCTGGGGCTTCACCAGCAAAGTCCTGTCTGCAGATGGGGACAGCCCAGAGGGCAGCTACCTCCATCGGGCTCTGCTCGGCCACAGAGCTCCTGTTTCACACCTGGATGGATGGATGGATGGATAGATGGATGGATGGATGGATAGATGGATGGATGGATGGATAGATGGATGGATGGATGGATAGATGGATGGATGGATGGATAGATGGATGGATGGATGGATAGATGGATGGATGGATGGATAGATGGATGGATGGATGGATAGATGGATGGATGGATGGATAGATGGATGGATGGATGGATAGATGGATGGATGGATGGATAGATGGATGGATGGATGGATAGATGGATGGATGGATGGATAGATGGATGGATGGATGGATAGATGGATGGATGGATGGATAGATGGATGGATGGATGGATAGATGGATGGATGGATGGATAGATGGATGGATGGATGGATAGATGGATGGATGGATGGATAGATGGATGGATGGATGGATAGATGGATGGATGGATGGATAGATGGATGGATGGATGGATGCTTCAGTGCCTCCACCTCCTCAAGGATGCCCAGCCCCTGCGGGGAGCTCACTGAGGGCTGACTCTGTCCCATGCTGAGCCTGAAGCTCACCCCTCCAACACCTTCAGGCCATCTCTGGGGAGAGATGACCTGAGGCTTGGGTGGAGGCCAGGCAGATGGGAGGGGGCTCTGGGGCATCCCTGGGGTGCACGGCAGAGGTGTGAGGGGAAGCAGCAGCTGCATGCCTTCCCTGGGGAGCAGAGAGCTGAGCTACAAGTTTCAGTGCCAGTTTCAAAGGCAATGCTTCTCACAATTAACCCTCTGACCTCCCTACAGGGTAGGTTGCTCAACTGGGCTTTGTACATCCCTGAGGGTAGAGATGATACATTCTCTCTGAGGGCCCTGTTCCCGTGTTTGCCACTGGTAACATCCAGAACTGGATTGGCAGGCTGGAATTTAATCTCAGTCAATATCTGAAAATGTCATCAGAGCTGGTGGCTCTCACTCTTACCCCAAGTCTCCTCTGTTTCTGTGTAAAAGTGTCACACTCTGCCTGGCCTCAGTCCAGCTCTGCTCCCTGGGAGCCTGCAGCATCTCAGAGGTACATCAGGACAGGAGACAGTCCCTCAGCCAGACCTACTGCCTTCTCTGAGCTCACCATCCACGTGATAATTCACAGATTCAAATATTCTACCTCTTGCCATTTAACCTTTTCTGGCAGAGTTAATTTGCAGAGGCAGATTGTGAGCTCAGTGGGACAGAAACCACATTTTTCTACTGTGTTGTACATAGTAACAGTTTCTATGTAATATTCCATAGAAATAATAGTCTTTATAAGACAGGCTAAGTATAACAGCTCTAATGAAGTTACCTCTGGTCTTGAACATAACATGCCACCTTTGCAGCCTGCAGGGCTTCAGCACACACATTGTTCCCCTTTAGCAAAAATAGGGGAGTAGGATGGTTGTTTTTCTGTCCTCGGGCAGCTTTACCTGCTTGCTTTATGTTCTGCAAGCTGCTTAAATACATTCTTTACTTTCCAAATATCACATGGTGACCCTTAGGACATGTCACATTACTCTTTTGCCACCTCCTCCTGCCCAGGCCATTTCCCAGGTCTGTCTCACCATCTCCTCACCCTCACCTCTGCCACTGCCCTTTCTTGGCATCTCCATCCCTCACTACTTCCCAGCACTACCCAAATCTCAGCAAGAAACAGGTCTGCCACCTTTTGCTATGCTCTTTTTTTTTTTTTTTTTTTTAATTTCCTGTGAGTATACCTAAAAATGAGGAGATAAATCTCCTATGAAAGAAAACAAAATCATCCCCCAGCCTCAGGATGAACAGAATGAAGCCTTTTCTGGTGAGCTAGAGCAGAATTCAAACTTCCCTCTGAAAGCTGTCAGCATAATAGCTTAAAAACTAAGGAAACTAATGACTGCAGCTAATGAATTAGGCAGCTCAGGTTGATTCCTACTTGTGAGTTACATGGCATCACATACAGTGCAGCAACACAGCCATCCAGGCTAAAAGTGTCCACAGTCATCTGCAGGGCTGCAGACAGTAATGGAAGACAAGGGATTCCTTCCTGGAGTGAACTGAGGGTGCCTTGGATCACTGCACCCTAAAGATGTAAAGTTATTAAATGTGTTTGTTGGGACCATCTGCTCTGAGAGCTGCAGCAGGCAGGCAGGGGAAGCCTGCCATGGCTTCTTGTCTGTAGCTGCTTGTCTGGAACCCGAGTCACAGTTGGCTGCTGGTCCAGAACTGAGAAGCAAAAGACACAAAAATGAAATGTAGTCAGCTCAAGCTTTGGTGTTTCACTCATGGGCTACCTCACTTCAAATCACAACTTCTGCTACACTTGCAGAGGAAAAGGGCACTCCAGAAGTTACAGGTAGTCTACAGATTCACAAAACCAAACAGTGGCTTAGCTAAAGTTGAGTATACATATGGGGAAGTGGGGTGGGAGGGAGAACCCAGCATTCCTATCATGCATTTCAGGCTCACAGATAATAAGAATCTCATTGTCCTTCCCCTCCTACCATCTGCATTCTCTCCCTCTATGGGCAGTGTTTGGAGAACCCAAATAAGCAAAGAGTACCCCAAAGATGTGCCACTACAAACACAGTGGTGACACTTTCAGTTTGCCCAAAATTGCCTTTACTGTGTAAAACTGACTTCATGCTCTTGTAAAACAAGCCAGAGACCCTGTCATACTCTCCTTCATGAAAGCAGGTACACCTGCTATAGCTGTACCTATAGAACTCTATCTATTCTGTGGGCAGGGAAGGTACATTCATTATCTGTACCCAAAGATGGGATGAAATAGGGGAGAAGTTCCCTTAAAGGATCCATTTTTCATTCCCAGGGAAGGCCAGACCCAGGCCTGCAGTGCAATAGGCTGTGGATCACAGTGTGACATGAGGCTGTCCTGCACACTGCCAGGCTGTCCAGGAGACCCCCGTGTCTCCAGCCAGCCTGATGTGCTCAGGACCTGTGAACACTGTGCACTGCTCTCCCCACTGCTCAGTCCAGGTCATGAAGTCACTCTCTTTGGCAGCAGTGACCTGCACAAGTCACAGCCAAAAGGCCTGTGGCTGGGATTGTTTCGTGCAGCCTCTGTGACTCCCTTTGCAAAGACCAGGGTGGGGGCTAATGCCACTGGTCAGCTGGCTGGCTCCTGAAGGGTGTTCCAGGTAGCAGAGGGGGGTCACCTGCTGTTCCAGGTTGACACTGGCTGGGTGTCAGGGGCCTACTCAGTTGCTCTATCACTCCCTTTCCCACTGAGACAGGAGAGAATAAGATGGAGAATGACCAACAGTGTGAGATGAGGCAGTTTTATTACAGCAAAAAGAGAGAAACAAGAGGAGATCTGCATGCTCAAGAGCTAAAGAGGAAAAAGGTCAGTCTCTGCTTCCCATCTGCAGAGATGTTTGGACACTTCCCAGAAAGCAGGGCTTCAGCACACATAATGGCTCCTCTGAAAAACACTGAACACTCACAAATGCCCCCCTTTCCTCCTCTCTCCCTTAGCTCATACCTCTGACTTGATGTCATATGTTATGGAATATCCCTCTGGCTAGTTTGGGTCAGCTGGCCTGGTTGTGTCCCCTCCTGGGATCTTGCCCATCCCCATCCCCTTTGGTGGGGGAAGGAATGTCAGAGGGACAGCGCTGCTTGGCAGAAGCCAAAACACTGGGCTGTTATCAACACCCATCCAGCTCCCAGAGCAAAGCACAGCACTGGAAGGGCTGTGAACTTTACCTCAGTCAGACCCAACACACCTGCCTAATGGGATCTCAACTTGGCATGTTCAAATTACAAGTGGCATGTCAATTTAGGGAGTTAGACCTGGAGCTCTAGGCTTGTAGGAGCTTGAGATGCTCTTCTGAGCATGACACTGTCACAAGGAACAGCCACCTGCCCTAGGTCTCCAGGCTGGGGCTGCAACTTGGCTCAAAAAAACTCAAAACCCCATGAAACGTTCTCATTTTCTGTTTTACCACTCAAGAAATGTTGTGTTTTCTCATGTGGCCAACAGCACACAGCTGTCACTGCCGTGGGAAGGCAGCTTGCAGCCACAGCCACCCTGGCACACCAANCCACCTGCCCTAGGTCTCCAGGCTGGGGCTGCAACTTGGCTCAAAAAAACTCAAAACCCCATGAAACGTTCTCATTTTCTGTTTTACCACTCAAGAAATGTTGTGTTTTCTCATGTGGCCAACAGCACACAGCTGTCACTGCCATGGGAAGGCAGCTTGCAGCCACCCTGGCACACCACGCTGAGAGTGTGGTCACAGCCAGGGGAAGAGCTGCACCAGAAGGACTGTGGAGAGGCAGGATCTTCCTTCTGCTTTGCTCTCTATTCAGTGTTTTCTCCTTTGATCACTTTCATTCCTCCCCTGACCATTTCCTGCTGTTTTCTTCCTCCTCTCTCCTTGCTCATGAATCCACCCATGGTTCCTACCAAAGCCAGTGGGTTCAGCCTCCGACATTTGAAGCTCCCGACACTGATTCAAGCTGTGCTCTCTCTCAGGTAAGGATCATCAGCCCCCCACCAAGACTGGTCCCCAATCTCTGCACTTCATTTCCCCCCCATAGCTTTGTCCTCACCAGTCCCCGAGTCACCCAGCTGTCTGGGTGAGGTTAGATTTGGAAACTGCCAGCANCTCTCTCCTTGCTCATGAATCCACCCATGGTTCCTACCAAAGCCAGTGGGTTCAGCCTCCGACATTTGAAGCTCCCGACACTGATTCAAGCTGTGCTCTCTCTCTCAGGATGTCCATGGTGCCAGAGGACAGCCTTTGGCTGGATCACTGGAGCAAAGCACTGTGGACACCTGAGCTTTGATGCCAGATCTGTGAGTTCCTTGTGGGTACACACAGTGCACCCCTCTGTCCAGCTGAGTTTGGACCCACAGCTCTCCCCTGCCAAGTTGGCATCTCTGCTCTCATCATCACCCCCTGCTCTGCTCCCAGCACTTGTTCAGAGTCAAAACATGCTCAAAGTCAAATGGCATTCACAGTGATTGGGTACCTATGTGCTTCATCCCCACTGTTTCATTATGGCACAGTGAACAAATACTCTTCAGATAAACCCCTCACCTAATTCATGCTGCTTGTGCAGCACAGGACTCGGCATTAATCCAACCTGCAGCCACCAACAAACCAAATTTGTTGCTAACAAACATGCAGAAAAGCCTGGCCGCTGATGCATCCGTGACCTTGTCTCCAGCATCACAAGGAATTACTGTCTTCCCTTTACCTGATGCCTTCTGTTCCATTTCCCAGGAGTTAAACAATCAATCATGGGCTGGGGAGGGAAGAGGGGAAGTACTCCTCCTTGCTCCCAGAGAGGGGAAGGAAGGAGCTGCAGGACATTTCTAGCCCAAGTAAAAAGCATCAGGATAACAGTCTGGCACAAAGTCATTCTACAGAAAAATTAGCAACGATCCCCACTGCAACAGGAACAGGAGCTGGCTGGATATTTGTCAGGGTTTTGGCATGTGTGGGTTGGGGCTGGTTGGGGTTTTTGCTTTTACGCAAATTAATTTAGAAATGGAATGCAGAGGTGCCTCTTTTATAGTGGCTCAGCCCAGAAAAAGGTTGATTTGCAGTTTTTGTGAGGGTTTGTTCCTCTTGCTTTCACTGTAGCAGCTCATTTCTACACCATGGACACACCAGTTTGCTTCCTCTTTGCTTATTTGTGAGGAATATATGTCAGCTATATATATGTTGTTTGTTTTCTGTGTTTGTATTTCAGGCCTCCCTTTTTCCCTCTTCAGGCAATCCTTATTGACAGACTAATAAATATTACAGCCTCTCTTTCCTGTGGATGAGGAGGGCTGCAACTATCAGTTCAAATGCTCAGAATAAGCCATTTTTTCACTGCACATAATAGAGGAGGGGAAGAAAAAGCATCACAAACCATGGAGGGCAATCAGGCAGGGGAACAGCGTGTACACAAAACGCTCTGAGGCAGCTCTGGACTTACACTGTACCTGTTTCTGAAAGCTTCATTTGTAATTTCAGGATTTTGTATAACAGAGGATCCAGCTGCAGGCTTGAATCACTGTATTCCCATCCGGCCAGCTCACAGAAATCATCCAGGAGGAAAGACACACACCAACCACCACAGGGTTTGTTGTTTGCAGCAGGCCAGGTAAGAATGGGGGTTTCAAAACAGCAGCGTGCCTGTATTTCTGGACACACAGTGCTGGATCTGAGATTCCTCTGTCAAGAGAATCTTCTGGTCTTCTCAAGCACCCAAAAATCTCAGGATGCCACAGCCTCACCTGCTCCCCCAGAGACAGAGCTGCATTAGTTAATCCCGTGCTGCAGTGTGGGATGTCACAGGGGAAAGCCACACCACACCAGATGTGCAGGCAGGATTTGCATCACTGATGTATTATGGCTGAAAATTCGATGTTCTAGGAAAGGCCAAGGCATCAGGACTAACTAAAATCACTGCTTTTCCTCAAAAAAAACCTGTTCCTTGCCTTTACTGCAGGGAGATTACCCCCCAGACTCATGGAGGTTCGAGAGCACAGGGCATCAAGCGGATAAAACTGACAGCAGTAAAGGAGAAATGAGATATGAAATTAAATAATGGATTATAATACTTGTCTCTTGCCTGTAAGAGTTTGGAAAATAAGAGACAGGAAGGTGCCCAGCACCAGAAATACCATCAATAAAAGCTCATGCAAGATTTTATTTTTATGAAGACATGCTCAAAAGGAAGACAAGCAAAGCATGGCTCTAAAACAAATATAATTTTTCACAGTAAAAAGATTAGTCTTGCTCAATAGTCTACAGCTAAGTGGGAAGAGCTGGTAATTAGGTGACACTAAAAAAGAAGGAGAACACTGCAGTCTCACAAAAAAATGCTGGAGGGATATCACTCTCATAAAAACAGAAACTTCTGAGGTCCAAGATGGGAGATTTACATCTAACTCAGTATATTGAAATGCCTAGTTTAACATGCCTGGTTATAAGAGCTTATAAACTGGAAAAGCCCCTGCTAAAAAAGGCCCAGTAAGGATTCACTATTGCTGAGGATCACAGCTGCAAATCCTGGCCAGAAACCCATGGTGGACTGAGCAAGCCCATCCCAACACCAGAGACTGGTGCAGAGCCAGCCAAGGCAAGATTTGCAAAGTCCTGAGTCTTTGCAAAAAGGATTTTCCCTACAGTGTGAAAGCACTCGCAGCTGCAGCTCTGCTGCACTGACAAGAGCATGGTGCAGAGCCACAGAAATGCACCTTGGAAGCAGCTCCAAAGGCTCAGCCCCACCAAGAGCAGGTGCCCCCAGTACAGAGGTGAGGAGGGGAAACTCCTGCAGGGATCTCCCCAGAATTCAAGGTTCCTAGCAAGTGAAACACCACTGTGAGGGTCTCTCATAACCTGGATACCTCTGTGAGTGGGTAGAGGTTCAGTACAAGGGCTGGAAAGAAAATGCAACTGAGCTCATTGCTGAACTCAGCTAGCACAGAAGGAAATCATTCCTGTCATAGGCAGAGGCAAGCTAGAGGTCTGAGGAAAACAAAATGTTGAGCAGTTTGTTCCAAGCAGCAAGTTTCTATCCCAGAGCTGAAAACATCTTAAGCTTCAGCATCTGGACTCCTCTCCCCGAGGCTGGGTGGAAACCTGAGTCTGCACTGACTGTCCAGCATCCCTCATGGGTTAAGGGAGGAGAACAGGCACCTTTGGGATACAGTTCAGCTCCCCCAGTTTAGAGATCTAACTTAGGAGGGCATGAGTTGTGTTCTAGAAGAGGGTATTTTTCTCCATCAAATCAAAAGGGAGGCTTTACAACACAGGTAAATATGAGCTGGTCACACGAGTGGCATGGTCTACACGTGAGTTGGTCACCATCATCTGAAACCAGGATGGGATTCATCTCATCTAACTGAAGAAAATTTTGTATCATAGTACAGGAGCTTGCAGAGAAAAAATAAAGAGAAGCAGAACTAAAGAAAGGAACAAAAACAAAATAAAAGCCCAATTCCCAGTAGCAGGTGAAGGCAATGCAGAAAGAGATACCTCTAAAGTAAAATGAAAAAGAGACAGAATAAAAAAACCCTAAGCTAGTGTTTCTGATCATACTGGAGGAAGCCAGATTCACAGGCCAAGGCTGGCAAAGGCCTGCTTATTCTGGGAAAATATATATATTGATTTTGGATCATTGTCCTTAAAATCCCAAAATAGTGTGATTAAAGATTACAAACCATGTGTCCAAAGTCTATCTGCCAGTCACAGCATAACAACTATGGAAACAACAGATAAACAAACCACAGCTCGTCTGTTACCAGTTAAATTGTTCTGGGGAGGGGGGAAATTATTGTGAATAAAATCCTCTGAGCCCAAAGCAATTTGGCTCAGTCTGGGATCTCCAGCTTATCTGCCTCATGGGAAGCAATGCCTGCTGCCCCAGAGCAGCATACAAATGTATTATGAGGGGTTATTCTGTGTGCTGGTGGGCAATTCCACCCTCTCTAAAGGGATTACAAGAGGGGCCACACCAACAGGAGAGCAGGAAATCCTCATCAGGTTCATCCAGGAAAAGGCAGCTCTGGCTCTCTGGTCAGGCTCCCGGCACCTGGAATGGGCTGAGGGGCCAGAACAGGGACACTTGGGGGGCACAAGGGTGAGGAGGCCAGCACCAAGAACAACCAAGTCCTGGTGAATTCCTTGTTCTATGCCAGTCTGTCCTTCTGTCCCTCCAAACCGTGGGGCTGAACTGCAGTGTCCCAGAGCAACCCAGCCAGGGCAGTTTTGGGAACAGCTTGAGTCTGCAGCCAGGGACAAGCAGATGATGCCTCTCTTAGCTGGCAGGAGGATTTTTTTAGATTTATCTCCTACAGTGTGAGATGCATCCAAGTCATTACTCCAGTCAGGCAACATCCCCCCCCTCCTACACGTACTGCCTGTGCCAGCCACAGCTGGGCACCTCCACCCAGCACTGAGGCTGAGCCTCCCCGACAGCTCCTGCGGGGGGAGCGGGCTGGTCCCAGGGGATCCAGCACTCGCCAGGGGCTGAGCAGTTGCTCCTGGAGCTGCAGCTCCTCTGGGTCTCCAGTGGCTCTTCTGCATCCAGAGCACTGCGACTTCAGGGTCTGCTGCAGGCTTGATCTTCATATTTGGAAACCAGGATTTTTTAGCCCCTAGCAGAGGCGCAAGAAAGAATGGAGGAGGGAGAGGGTGATGCAGAAGAATTGATACTGCTCTGAGCACAGTGAAAACTACAAAAAGGAAAAATAATCCTACAGAGGTAGAAAAACTGATTTACAGCTGAGCTCATTTTTAGAGTGGCAGCCATCAACATCTGCTAATGGCTGTAAAAGTCCTCCCACTTTGGCTACACATCAGCTTCTGTATAAACTCATCTGAAGGCTGGCAGGCATTCTGGGATGGCTCTTCCAGTATGTTTTACTGCTTTGGCACTTGGGAAGGGAACGAATTTGTGCTCCTGATGGCCGAGGGCCACACGTAACCTGCAGCCTCCCCTCTCACAGAGACTGAACCCCCCCTGCATCCCCTGTCCCACTCCGACTCATTGATGCTGCTGAGTCCTGGCTCAGCACCCACCTCCACCAAGTCCCTGCTTCCCAGAGCAGGGGAACAGCACAGCACCCGACCTTCCTTCCACAGGGCCAGCAGGAAGGCTCAGGCAACCAAGCCCAGGGCAGGCATTGCCTGGAGCATGCAGCACACACCAGGGCACTGCCAGCAGGGCAGGAGAGCAGCTACAACTTCTGCTCAGACTCCTCTGCAAAGGACTCAAGATGCTAATGGGCTTTCATTTTCCACGAATTTGCAAAAGCAGTATCCTGCAAAGCTGCAGATGATTGTTCATGCTTCCTCACCTAGTCTAACATTTATTATATTTTTCAAACAGACATTACTATTAATTTAATCTTGATTTTTTTTTCCTGAAGCAAGCTATAATTAAATATGCTTTTCCCTGTGACATTTGCTGGGATATAGTGAGGCCAGGGCATTTTTAAAGACTCATTCAATATAACTAGCATTTCAATTAGTGTAAGCACATGAAGTAAACATTAAAAAAAACCAGCCTAGTCACTTGAACTCATCCACATGGGACCATTTGATTTTTAATTGACTGCAGTTTTTTTTTCCAAAGGATAGGAAGTCTGATTGAATGCTGGAAGTCCTAGCAGAGTATGCATGCTAAAGCATGCTGTATTACGTCTCATTTTCTCCTCAGAGCTGTCATTTATTTTCCTTTCCACAACTGAAGCTTCACGTTGACACTTAATCTTTGTGTTCCTCTCCTTACTTGGGGAAGTTTTCATATAGGAAATTTCCTACTGAGCAGCACTGTTTCACTGAAGAAAGCTTCTCTTTTGGTCCATCCCATCAACATGCCTGAGCATTGACTGGGAAAAGCATGAGTAATATTTTCAATGGCTTACCCTTCCTCTTTAAAAACAGTCACAGAGAAATATGATATTCATCTCATTCCTCTATTTCAGGGAACATCTCTTAAAAAAAATACAATAAAGGCCTCCTTTGGGAGTTCACATGTCCCAGCTACCTACTGAGAAGTAAGTTATTAAAGCAAGAGTCACATCTCCCTGTATCAGTGCAGCATCTCACACAACAGACCCCTGACCTTGCTCGGGGTGCTGGGCAGGAGGCAGCAGCACTCTGCAGCAGGAACAGCCATCGAGCCTTTAATAGGTTGTCTCAAATTACCATAGGAGAAGTTAAGGAAAGAGACATTTAATTACAGTTCTCTGTTAGAGGAGAAAAAAAACCCAAGTGTCATTTTAACCCACCTCCCACAAGCATGGGAAAGGAAGGCCACCTTCCCTGGGCCAGGGTCTGCACCACGGTGACCGAGGCCAAGGGACACCAGTGACTCCTGGAAAGCAACGTGGAAGGCTGAACTCTTCCAACCCACTATAAAGGCAGCTGTAATACAGCATTGGAGAGATTCTCCTGCTTGGAGAATGCTCCCTGTGATCCTGCAAGCACCTGATGCTTGCACAGCCCCAAGGGTGGCACATTTGGGGGAGAGCTCTAACACTTGTGGGCTTGTCACAGGAGCCACAGGGAGAAACTCTGGCTGAAGATGAAGAGACAAGCTTGGGGAAAAGGTGAACCTGATCTTTCCCTACAGGAAGCAGAGGTCTGGGGGCTTACAGGGCAAGGGGAGCATGTCCCTAAAGTCACTGCTCAAAGGCAGATGCAGGAGGCTCCTGCCATGGCAGCAGCAGCTCCTCCTCGGGTAACCCAACTGGGCTGCAGTAAACTGGGCAGGTCTTTGGCTCCAGTTCCCCCCAAGACCTGGAGAAACATGGGGACAGCACTCAAGAAGAAACTCAGCATCTGCACCACTTTTTCTCTTCCCAACAAAACTGCTGCCATACCAAAATGATTACAAAAGCCAACAGTGTTTCTAAAAATAAAGAAATACCAGTAAATGCCTATATATGAAATGCAGCATTTTATCTAATGCTCCCAATTGAACTAAACGCTGTGCTGCTCACTCTGCCATTCCCAGGAAAAGCACAGTGCATCTCCAATTGATTTACCCTTATTACTCATTTTGTACTGGGGTTTGCAAATTCCTCTCCCAGCACAGCACATTATTTTTCTCCATTGCTGACAAACAGCAGCCATCTGACTCCGATAAATCCCACCTGGTCACTATCAAGTATCTCCAAAGTCATTCCTCCTAACCGAGTGGGTGAGGCACTGCCAGCACTGCATTCATGTTTCAGTAGTTGCCTTTGTCCTTCCTTTAGCCTCTTCCACAGATCCCAGAGCCTTCCCATTATTTCAGATGCTGGAGATGCTTTCCTCAACTTAGGTGCAAGGCAATCCTCTCCAACAGGAGGAGATTTGAATGCCATCATCTCGGGGTGGAAAATCACCTTTAGAAAGGCTCAGCTGAGAACTATCAGCCACTCCCAAGGGGAACAGAACTTCCCATTGCCCTTTTCCCATTTCACCTGGAGGCACTTGGCTTGAGCTGGAACCCAAGAGACCCCATGGCTGGAGTAAGATTTGTGAGCAGTTTAGCACCATGTTTGGTTTTGTGCTGTCAGTTCCTAAACACTGACAAGTGTCCTTAACATGACACTTCTGGGGCTGGCATTGCCCGCCCAACAGGAAAGTTGCTGACCCAGGGGCTCTTACTAATTTATCCCTGGCCATGCTCAATCTTTGCTGACAAGACCCCAGAGCGAGGGTCCACGCTCCCTTTTCCTGGGCATGAATAATTCATCTCTCCCCTTTTTTTTTGATTGAACTTGCAACGTGTGAATACCAGAGATAAACAGGGTAGAAGGAGCAAGATGACAAGTTCAACATGGAAGCAGACCTGTCTGCCACGCCAGTGAAGCTGCTCCATTGGGAAACCATTTGCCCACCTCTCCCCATGGCAGCAGAGAGGTGGCACAGGAGAGCTCCTCAGGGAATGCAGACCTGTGAGCTGTGCTTCTCAGTGAAAGGTGACATCTAGAAAGCTCCTTGCTGCAGGAGGGACGTGGCACTCCTGGCTCACTGTGCCACTGGAGCCAACCCCGTGCCCCTTCCTGAGGAGCCCACATCCAGCTCCTGCCCCACGGGCTGGTTTTGCCTGGGAGAATGTCCCCCAGGCCTCCCAAGGAAACCACATTGTTCTGCTCTCAGGGGCACCTGGGGCCTGGCCTGGACCTTGCCAATTAGAGGCAGAGTTGCAGAGACTGCAGAACTGCTCTCATTTTGTATTTCATTTTTTCATTTAGATTAGCTCAGGGATCAGAAAATGAATGAGCTTAGCTCAAGTCCCACAAGCCTGCTTTTCCTCCAGGCAGCTGAACACGCTGCTCGACTCGCTAGGCAAACATTTAATCACTTTCTGCACTCAGCATCCTCCGTCACACGGGAGGTGGGCTCTGGCCAGGCTCCTCAAAGAGCCAAAGCAGCCACACAATTATTTCTCAAGCAAGTTGTGGCTGATGGACTAGGACAAACACAAAGACAGGAAATCACCTTTTGGAAAGAAGAAACCTTGGATTGGGTTAAATGGATTTCTTAACTTCCAGAGCATCTTCAATGCAGCCATGAAACAGGAACCTACCTGTCTGATAATTTAGTCCAGGAAACACAAGAGAAGGGAGATTCACCTCTGCACATCACCAGTGCCAAATACCATGAGTTTGTGTGGAGGGCATTTAAATTCTGTAAAGTCCTCCTTTCAAAGAGAGCAGCAGCTCTCATACTACTTTGTTTATCCAAAATAACAGTGAGGCATAGCTTCCCCCTCATTTACAAGTAGCACACTGGGGAAGAAGTGGCTGATCACAGTGTTTTTAACCTGGCAGAAGGCGATGCAATGAGATATTCCAAGTAGAAAACAAAAAAGATGCTGGGCAAATTAAGGCAGCAAAGATAACTTAAAATTGAAGCCACTTGCTTAGGGACCTTGTGAATTCATCATTGCTTGAAGTCAAACCTGGGCATCATTCCAAGAGCTACGTTACAGCTCGAGAATAAATTACAGGTGTGACAGAGCTGATGTTCTGGAAGCGCAGAGATATGATAAAGGCCATGGAAACAGTCACATCAAGAGGATGCTATTAGGAAAAAATTGGCATTCCTTACCTGGTGGGAGCTGCTGAAATGTGTGAGAGGAAAAGGGAGAAAAGCCTAATTAGGGCAAGCTCCCACAATTGCCTGTACAGAGGCTTGTCCTCCTGGGACATCTCCTCCCAAAGAGAACAGCACCACTGGGCCTGGCAGGCTGCATGAAGCCTTTGAGGTAAATACCATCAGTGCTGGGCTTGGGAGAGCACTCCCCACTCAGGTACCAAACGCCAAACACACGCTCCAAGGGCACCATCCGCTCCCTCTGCTGTCCTGGGCAAACAGGGCCCGGCTTTGTGGGACCCTCTGCCCTCAGCTGGGCACGTCGGGCTGGCATCCAACACCTGCAACCTCCCACATCACAGCTGAAAGCAGCTGCGTGGTTACAACCCCACTCCTTCGTTTCCAGCCCTCAAAACTTACAAAAAGTCATCCCACTTGATCATTTATCACTAGACATGTGGGTCCTTCATGCATGCCAGCACAGCTTATGCTTCCTCTTCAAATTACATTCATCTAGACTTTTTTTCAGAGAAATCCCCCAAATAAATCATTAGTGATTCAGAATTTATTGAAGCAGTCCCCGATTCTTTGGAATAGGTACTGCTTGGGCTGTCATCTGACAAGATTAATCACTTTTCAGGGCCATTGGGAGCACTTTCCCCATTCCTGCCTCCTCTGAGCTTTGCTGACTCTGGCAAAGTACAGGCTGGAGGTGCCACCTGGCACTCCTGCATTGAACACAGGCTGTGGAGAAAGAGTTTCTGTACAAAGATAACCAAACTCAAGGTTTCACAGCAATAAAGAATGCGGCACATCTGTCACTCAGCTCCGCTAATGATTAATTCCCTTTGCCACCACACCTCCAGGACTTTGTCAAGAGCTGATTCGTGGCCCTAACACACAGCCTGGGCTGAAGCATCCACCTGTTCACCCTCCCTGGCCAAAAACAACATCTCCTGCAAAAATAAATTCTGCCTAAATTAAAAATAAGTTCAGTGCTCCAAGCTGCTCCCTGCTCCAGGGGCCCAGCCTACACTCAGTGCCTGCTTTCCATTCCCCAAGGACTGGCACCACCTCCCTCCAGCCCCTCACCATTCCTGCCATCACCCTTCTGCAGCCTCACCACTGGACAAGAGGTGGATTTTTTGCCAGTAGGTTTCAGTAGCTTTGAATGGCCAGAGTAATGCAGATCTATACCAAGCTTCCCACACAGGAGGCCTCCTCATAAGGGGGTCCAGGAAGGAGTGCAGAGGACACATCCATGCCCCTTCCTCCTGTGGGGTTGACAGTTTCTTCCCTAGCTTCTGCTGCAGGCACTATTTAAGACAGCAGCCTGCACACTCTGCCCAGCCTCCAGCCACAAACACATGGCTTCCAAAGGCTTCTGTGAGGATTAATCAAACACTTCAGGACACACAGTTTTCACATACTAATTTACTTAAATGACATGTCACTTTGTCTTCTCATCCGAGACATCGAAACAGCTGAACAGAAATCACAAAGTGAATCTCAAAGGAATAATTAGTTTACAAAAAATAAACCAAGCCAAGCTAAAGCCACCCAGGCAAGTGGCCCTTGGGGGTCTGCCTGCAAAACAACTCATTTAGAACAAAATAGTCACACACTGAAGAAATTTGGACACTGTTCTCCAAAACTCCAGCTATTCTAGTAGAACAACCTGCTATAAAAGGCTGTAGTGAAAAACAGGGAACTTGCGATGTGCAGCCAGACTCAGCAGGCAAAACAACCCAAACTTTTCATCCATTACTCAGGAATAGCCTTAGAGACAGGATTGTGGCAGCAGTCCCAAGCCCAAACTCCCCCACAGACTGTGATGGTGCTTCCACTGCTCCCAGCACAGGTTCCAGGTACCTTCTGTTGATTTCTAGACACCCACGCTAATCTGCAGCTGGAGCACAGCCTGGCAATCTTGTTGATGTGTATGAAATCAAGGCATTCTTCCTGTGCTCTCCAACTTTACTCTGTGCTTTGATTATGCCTGGTTAGGAGTTTCCAGAAAAACCTGCTAAAAAATACCATCATTGCCAAGGAGCAAGCCAACACCAAGGGCAATATCCTTCTAGTGTCAGAGAACCTCGGCCTTCAGAGAGCAAGTCCACGCTGACCTCTCTCCAGAATGCCTCTTGCATCCAGCTAAGGGCCCATTCCTCCAGTCTGCTACACAACCTCAGCCTCTCTGTGATGCTTCCCCAACAGGGACGTGCAGCTCAAGTCAGCCCCTTCCCACCAGCACTGACTTTTCATGGCACTTGTCTTACACATGCCAAAAATAACCCCTTGCTCTAAGACAAGAGCCACCACAAACCTCTTTTACAACACCTTGCTTGATCACACTGCCTACAATGACAATTCTGGGGCTTTTGATAGCCATGCACCACAAGGATTAGGAAATGTCTCTTCCTTAGGTATGTCACTGCTCTTCTATTACTGTGAAACATTAGCTCAGGGTTTTACCTCCCAAACACCCACAGGCTGGCAATACAAACCCTACCTGGTCATTATTCTAGGACTGACTAATCCATGGGAAGGACACATCCTAACACTGCCCATCTGCAGATGTCAGTTCATGGGGGAGCTAACCTTGCCTTAGGTTTGGCAGAAATTAGCAGCAATTAGAGTTTTGCTCCACCTCCACGAGCATGTTAGCAACTCACAGCAATGGTGTGAGTCCCCCCAAGCAACCAGCAGTTGTTTGAAGCCTTTAGCAGGTTCTGAATTTTTAAACAAAGACATATTCTCCTGAGAGTTTACAGGTCATTAAGTAAACATTTAACTTTTTAGTAAAATGTAAAAACATTGAAAACCATCTCAATTACTCAGCTTTCATTTATACAGCACTGTGACCTCCCCATCCCAGGAGGCTGTAGAAACAAAGCTGAGTTACTAAATGAAAAAATGCACCTTTACAAGAGAAACAGAGATGATTCCACTGCTTTATGGCAATCTTGAAATGAAAGAACAGCAACGAAAATCACAAACACCCTCTTCGCTGCATCTCACAGATGATTTTCTCTTTTCATAACAGAAGCAAAACATTGCAGAAGGATGGAAAACTGGACCATGTTCACTGCCCTCTTTTTAGTACAATTACTAGTGAAATCCTTGAGATCACCCAGTTCAATCCATGAAATTACCATCTCCAGTGGACAAAATGAAAAGGAAAATGTTTCACGAATGCAACATGATTCCCTGCTCTGTGTCCTCAAAACAGGCCCACCAACTAACAAGGAAGCCATTCGAGGCTCTCTGGAGTCAATAAAGCATTGCTGAAACCTTGCAGCTCCTCACAGCACACCAACACATTCCCTCATTAGCAAGGCACATCCTGGTCAAGTTTCTGCTTGGCCCACACCTAATGACAGGCTGACAGGTAATGATTTAAAACTGCATCTGCTCTAACATTATGAAGTTATTTACTATCCACCTGATCCAACTCTCCCTGCAGACTATGTAAATGCACCTAACAAAGCTTGGATTAGGCTCCCTGTTTTTTAAATGCCTATAGCAGTGGCTACACCCCCTCATTTGGGGGACTTACAGTTTAAAGCATCAATACAAAAATACCTTGGGAAATCCAGCAGAAGTTAGGGAGTCATAGGTTATTTTTATATATACATACACACACACATACACAAAATCAAGTTTTCTGCACTTATTTTAAGAGATTTTTTTCTGCACCTTGAGAGCCAGGCTGGCAGAAGAGGACTCAGTATCTATTTCTCATTCTAGAGGCCCTTGGCAGTGCACATTTGAGGGAAGAGAAGATGCAAGTCAGTTGATATTTATTATGATCTTTTTTCTTGACAATGAATGCTGAACCACAAATCTGGAGCCCTGGCAGATCCCAGCACTCACTGCTAACAATGCACTAAAATAAAACCATGAGGAAGAGAAGCTATCCATCCATGCCTTGGGCTAAAGGCATTGTTCATAACAAATTGCTTGACTAGTTTATCTTCCCTGTGTGGATGGAACAGTTCTCTTAAATTATTTTTCTGCTGCTAAATCCCACTGTGGTTCTGGGTCACTCATTGAAAGTCAAGGCGAGAGGCTGCTTGTGATGGAGCACAGGCACAGGGTATTGTTTGCTTCCCGAGTAAAGCACGGCGCTGAACCCACGGCCTCCCATGATTAATTGCAGAAACTGAAATCTTTATACAAACACTTTTAAAGGATAATTTGTTTAAGCTTAGAAGTTATCTTCTCAGAATATTTGTGCCAGTGAGGCTTGACCGTACAAGGGGGACAACCAGTCACGCAGCAAAAGGGAATTAGCTTAAAGGAGAACATCCAGTTGACTGCTTTGGGTTTGGTTTATTAATAGTTGGTTTTAATTTATTTTTTGGGAGCATTAACAGCACAACATATTGATAAGAGACACAAAGCTACTTTTGGCATTAGAAAAGTTGTCCCTAAAGTTGTACTGGAAAGGCTAAACATGGTAGAAAATATACCACTGTAATATTTTCAGCATTAGTGACACTTCTCCACAGGACACTTCTTACCTGAGCTGTCCTTTCAAGACAAGTGGGATACAGGGCTCAAAGGAATTGAAATTTGGCCCAGTGGCATTCCCCATACAATAAAGGCACATTTACAGAGCACTTAAAAGGCTCCAAGCCACTAGGGAGCTAGTTCTGTAATCAGAGGCAAATTCCAACAAACAATGAAAATTTGGGATCTTGAGGACATACTTGTCTAGAAGCTTCAGAAGTTTTCAACAATCCCAGATTCCCCATTGTATCTTGTGTCAAGAACACAATACCCCAGAGGAACTTTCCATAGCATTGGACCCAGGCATCAGTATTTCTTTGTCCAGCTCCAGGCACAATGCCCAGCACTGCAGTGAGGGGTCCAAGTCCTTGTCCCCTCTCGGGTTAAGCCCAGGCAGCCATAGCACCAGCGTGGTGAAGGCCCAGCTCCCACATCAGAGACAGAGCCCTAGGCTCTACCTTGATCTATAATAAGGAAGGGAATAAGCACTTTCAGGATGTGATACATTAGATCAGTTTTCAACATCTAATTTAGGATTAAATTAATTATACCCTAGAAAAGCTTATTTCTCTCTAAGGGATTCTGGACAGTGAGCTCAGGCAGTGATATCCTTATCCACTGATGAATCCTGCACTTTACCATAGACTAGTCAGGCACACGTGGATCTCTGGCAAACCCACTGCACCCATTCTTCTACTTCATTAATTCACTTTCTATTGTGTCTTATTCTAAACCTTGAATACACAAGGCAGCATCAAGAAGTCTGCAGCTGCTGAGATCTCCTATTCATTTTTTCTAATTGAAATCAGTTTTGTCACATACACACTCTCATCTTCCATTTCAAAAGCTTTTCCAGGTCTTGCTAAGCCATGGTCTCAGATGTCAAATTAGGTCTGTGCCCCCAAATTGTGCAGAGAGGGAAAAGCATCTCCCACTTCACATATTATTTCCATCATTCCACACACCTTCTCTTGTTGCAAACTACCTTCATGAAAACTAGGAGCACATCCAGAATCAGAACACCTCACCTCTCCCTCACCCTCCAAGTCAGCATGATGTGACTCCCAATTCCTGATCTGCCCAGAGTGAACTCCTTACCTGGTCAATGTTTTTATCCAAATCAGAAAATCCTGCCCTTTGCTGCCCTTGTTAGGCTAGGCTGCAGCCATCCTCCATACAAACTTCTTGCCTTTCAGTAGGGGAAACTTCCAGGTGATTTCTCCATTTATAAAAGTTCAGATCTCCTCTACACTACTGTCCTCAAGATCCCTTGATAACCTTAGAAACATCATTCCCATAAAGTTTTCCAATGATTCCTCTTTATTCTTCTGCAGCAAAAGAAAACAATTTCTCTACCACTGCCAGCAGGCCCTTTGCAGAAATGTTTTTGTTTGATTTTGTTTGTACAAATACATTTTGCTGACTGTGTACTAAAAGCATGACCAGAAATTACATTTGCTCTTACTACTTCAAAGGCTATTTGGGTGGCTAAGGCAGAACATGCTTTAGAGGTGAATAATAGGTTTGAGACCTGGTTTTCTCTCAAACCTCACTCTTCATCTTTCAGACTGGAAGATGGTTTATGAAATTAAATCCAGGTTTATACTGGTACTTCATAAAGCTTGGGGATCATATTAAGATCTCGGCACACTTAGCAGCACCAACAGTGAACTCTTCCCTTTCAGCCTGAACTCCAGCTTGTACCACATCCTGAAGGCACAGATACAGCACCTGTGCTTCCAAAAACAGTGGTTTTATCACTACTTTACCTTTGTTCCTAGACTCCTCAGAAGAGTATGTGTTCAGGCAGGGGAAGTCTCTGTTTCCTCACCTTTTTATGCTCCCTGATTGAAAGGAAGTTCCTTCTTTTTTATATGTTTCCCTTTGTTTTACTTTGGGGTTGGAGGGCACATGGGCAAGAAGGGCTGGTTTGTATTGAAGGTTTAAGTGCTTCAAGTCAACTCCCCTAAAAAAGCAGATTGCTACCTTACAATATTGGTACCATATTCTCTATCAGCAGGAAAATTACAAGGAATGCTTTCCAGTAAGGAAACACCCTCAGCTCTCAAAAATGCTGTTTGTTCTTCCAAAACCCCAAATCAGTCTCCCTCCCTACTACTTTGCTTTACAATATAGAAATGCATGACTAATTCGTGCCCTCCATAGGCTGCAGAGCTGGAAATCACCAGTGCCCTGCTGTAGGAGTTCTGCTGCCCTTAACACAAAGCAAAGCAGAGAACTTCTCAGAACCTGTCCTGTGCTAACCCCGGGCTCCCAGAGCACTGCTGGGACCTGCCTGCTCAAAGCAGCTTCCCTCAAACAGCCCCACAAAGTCTCCTCAAACAGCCCCACAAAGTCTTAGCAGCACCCCAGCATGTGAAGACAGAAAACACAATCTCCCTGAAAATTCCAAGGTGCAAAGTTTCCTGCCCTTCTGAGCATCCTCAACAGCAACACTGCACACTGCTCAGCTTTGAGGGGAAGTGTTGCTTTTCCCTGTATATTGTAAATGTGTTTCCTTCATTTGAAAGATGACAATCTTGTTAACTTGTACAGCCAAGTGCTTTTTACACAAAAGCAAAGAGGCAGCAGTTTATTCTTCAGGTCCTCCTTATCTCAGGGATGACACTGTCAGGAAGGGGAAAATTCCTTTTGCATCTTTTGACCAAAATCTGAAAGGTTGGGTGTCAGTTACACATCAGAACCACACTTTATATCAATAACATTTTACTACATATTTTATTACATCAATGGCTTGAAAAAATTTTATTTGATGTCAGCAAACATTGGAAATCATAGAAAAATGAATTATGTAGAATTTCACAAAGGAATTTACCCCACTATAATTCCTCATACAGTAAAATAATCCAAAACCAAATGTTACTTTTCAGTGGCTAAGCAATTTTATAATGCTATGAACATTCATCACAGTAAGTGTGCTGAATAATAGAAAACAGGCAAAAAAGACATTTAAAATATTACTTACAACAGCATTATTACAACATACTTTCTTTAAAATCCCAACAAGTATTTCATCACTTCAAAAGCTATACAGCATTTCCATTATATTTGCAAACTTAACCTTATACATCTTTTAAAATCTTGAAAAAACTTCTTTTAAGCAATCTATAAGCAGTTAACAAAATTGATAAAATCTACATAATGGAATACTATACACTCCAGTATAAATTTTATTTTAGGAGAATATGAATGTAAACACTCATTATTATACAACATGCATAGACTATACTGACCTTCCATCTTCTGAACTGTAACTTTCACTGCAATTGTGCTTTACTATCAACAGGAAAAGCTGCATTAATCCAGGGAGTGGCAGAAAGTATTTGCTTTAGGGGCATTGCACAAGATCACTAGATTTTGACTTACTGAAGACAAGCTGGAGCTAATAAAATAATTTTTCTCCTTTTTTTTTTTGTAAAATATCAGCCCACTCATTGCTGAACGGGCTATGCACAAATTCATACCAATTTGAAAAATAAATGCATTATCAAAAAACATCTCCTATGGTATTTTTGCCTGTCATCGACTTGGAGATTTTTATTCACAAATCCAGTGATCAAGTTAGTGTAATGCACTGTTTGGCTCATATTTGGTGTGCAAGAATACCAACAGCATGTTAGCGATTTCAGAGAATAAAAACTGAAATTTAAAGTGACAATGAGCGTATTTTAATACATAATGTTTCTGATGCATTTGTACAGGAAAGAAAAATGTTTGTCAGGACATTGCTTTAAGAGAGTAAAAGTTTTGCTCTTATTTTAACTATTAAAAAAAGTGTTCTAGTGGATATTTATGGGGTCTTCCTGGTTGCTAACTTGTAAAAATATATTAAGAAACCATTATCCCCATTGGTATTAAATATATTGAGACACAACCACTGTGGTTGCACTACCAGGTATGGCTACTACGGTCTTGAGCATCTGATTGTACATTGTTGCTTTACTGTTAAGCACAACTGAGGCGTGTATTTTTTTCCCTTGGTTATAAGATTATATTACAAAAATTGATCACTTTTTCAAACCAGTTAAACACGAATATTCAAGTAACAAGGTTGTTTTAATGGATAAGTGAAAAAAGAAGTTACCTAGCACTTTACACAACTACATAAAAATTAAATAGAACAAATGAAATTTGTTTATGCATATGCAATACACTTTTATATCTTTAAGATTTCTAAAACTAAAACTTAAACTATCATTTTCTTTAACGATACCATATTTTGCACAATAACTTATACTTAGGAGAAATAATTTCCCATTTTCCACAAAATATATATAATTATGACATTCACATCGATAGTTTAAGAAACAAAATTTAAGTGAATATTCTTATCTTATGCAGTTATCATAGTGGACCCTTCTAGTCAGAATGCAACCAGTTGATGAATCTAATGCTTGACC
This sequence comes from Polioptila caerulea, assembly GCA_013397295.1. NCBI lineage: Eukaryota > Metazoa > Chordata > Aves > Passeriformes > Certhiidae > Polioptila > Polioptila caerulea. The sequence goes on along the minus strand of VYXF01003127.1, from coordinate 80,499 downwards.
CATTTAACAAAAGAAAAACGAGGGTCTTCACCTAAACAAGGTCAAACCATTTCAAAAGCTAAAATGATTTTATCGCATTTAAAAACATAGTTCAAGAGAATGTAAAAAAACTAAACGTTTAAAATACAGTGCTATTATATTGCATGTATCAACTACAATAAGATAGCAGTCAACTGAAAAGTAATTAAACAACTTTTTTCTTCCTAATATCACAAATTATACACGTTTCCCCCTACCCCATGGGGATGAAGCCAAAACACAACTTTTCTGATAAGATGGACAGATTTGAGGGCAAAAACCAATGAGAAGTCCTCAGAGGTACCTAAGTCTCCAGCAGAAGCCTCTCGTGATGAGTTCCCCCAGCTGGATGCAAGCTCCCACATCGGCGAGGACCCACCCCCGTGCATTGGTACCAGCAGGAGGTTTAATGTTTAATACTAGAGTGTTTCTAAAGAGCAGCATTGCTTTACACCACTACTGTCAACTGGATTCACAGTGCTATTTGCCCGGTCTTTAGTCCTAATTCACACTGGCTAACACCTAGCATTCCTGCCCACAAGAGGCTCCCAGCTCCAACTGGCACAGGTCTGGAGGAACATTTGAGCCACCAGAGCTGCCAGTTCACAGCAACAGCTGCAGAGACACAAACAGCAATACAGAGGATAGGGAACAGCTCCCTTCCATCCTCCCATCACCTCAGAGGATCTCTCTGGAGTTACTAGAGTGGAACTGCTCAGAAACAGCTGCCAAGTGACTGGAACAGGCTCTTCACACTCCAACTTGCCCTAGGAAATCCCTACCTGCGCTGTGCCTGTGTGTTGCTGCCCAGTTTCTGACGTTGACTTACTTTCCTCACACACAACCCGAGGGTAAGACCACACTTCAGTGCTACAAGAGGCCACATCCCCTGCCTTTCCTGGAGCTGTGACGACGCTGCAGGAGGTGCCAGAGCTCTGTTGCCCAGCTGGCATTAGCCTGCCCCGCTTGGGTGCAGAGAGCAGAGCCACCACAGCACACAGCACGGCACAGCCCAGCAGCCAAACCTCAGCACCAAGCCCAGGCCTTGGCCCAGAGCTCCACCAACCTCAGCTGCAGGCCAGGCCACGGGCTAGCAGAAAGGCTGGTGCTGTACATCACTGTGTGCCACCTTGGCTTGAATCCTCTGTAGAGGAAGAGAGCCAAGAAAGATCCTTTTTTCCACCTGCAAAGACACCTGGTGGTTTCTTCCAACATCTTTAGATTAACCATTTTTAAATGCTTTGTGACTAGTGTTATTTTGCAGCTTTCCATTGGACAAGAAGTAATACTGCTGCTTCTAGCTTCCCTGGACACTGTCTGCTCGGCAGTCAGCAACCACCTTGTTCATGGTGCAAAGTCCTCCCATGGGACTTGCAAGAACAGTTCCAGTTCAAGCCAGCTAGACAGGCCACAGCACGGACCATCCAAGAAGAGGGCTGGGATTTGAAAGCTGCATGCACCAAGTATTTGGAAAAGCACCTCTTAGATTTTAAATTGCATATTTTGGTTCAGAACATGAAAGCGACATGTGCTTCAGAAGGGTTAAAATGGCCAATGAAAATTAACTCGGTTCTTCCCCATTACAACTTCCAAGAAACCAAAAACTCTTGAAGGTTGAATTTTGTGCTCCAACCCTCATCCAAATTTCCAGTGGGAGAAGCAGTTTGATGTCTTTGGCAAACAGCGCTCTGAAGAGGAATGAGACACTGGGACAGAAAGTGATCTATGGTAGCCAAATGCAAAAGGCACATATTCCCCAAAAGGAGAGGCACCAGAGAAAGTTGTTTTGACTTAATCCCACAGAGGATCAGGAAAAAGAAAGTTGTGTAGCACTCACTTAACAAGTTACAATGCAAATGCTGAATGCCAGGGGTTAAATAGCGTATCAAACAGTTTCAGGTTAAGTATTCCCTTTGCACTAAATAAAAGCCATTAAAATATACAGGAATAAAATGCTCAATTAGGGAGCTTTCTATGAAGCAAGAACACACAAATACAGTGGAAAGAATTGCACAAACCAGAAGTGTAATGAGTTACATCTACAACCATGGACTGACCAAACCTTAGAAATAACATCTTCTATCATTTTGCATTATTCATGATTGCTTGCTAACAAGTCCTGTCACTGCAGAACAAACCTGACACGGCTGGCATGTACACAGGCCCCTCCTTTATAGAAAGCTCACTAATCATAGTGTCATCGTAAGAATACACAGGAAGCGGAGACCACAAGGCCATGCAGCAATACATACTTATACCCTACAGACCAAGTATTATAAGAACTCCTAATGTGCAGAGTTACTGTGGGGCTGCTAAGGAGCTCCTTGTTTTGCAGGTTGGTCAAAATTTATAGACAGGTGTTACTGGTTCTAGAAGTCCCCATGCTTAAGCATGACGTTGGTGAAATGGAGAGCTGAGCTACCTGGGTGCTTTTGAAAGAAAGTGGAGGCAGTATGGAGGAATGAGGGGAGATTAAGGCAGATGTAGCACAGGACTGGAAGCGTTTGCCTTTTTTTTGGTAATAGCTGCTTGTCCACAGATATGATGCAGATGGCTGTCTGAGGTTTGCTAATACCTGATATCCTGGATAACACAGTAGTCAACACAAATTGTTCTAGGCTACAGCACCTTCTCACGAAGCAGATGCATATCTGACATCAAGAACAGAAGTAGCCTGGAGGGAAGGGGGGGGGAAAAAGCAGATATTTAGTTTAAAATTAACAGATATAGGCTTTCTTGCATCTCCAAACTTGAGCCCAAATCCATAGTATACTGGCAGTGACAAAACATAACACCCTGGCACATGGGAGGAATTCCAACAGCTTTCCATATTCTGAGGAACACTGGGATTTGTTGTTGGGAATGTAAACAAACAGGAATTAAGAGTGGAGTTGATGCTGCTTTATAACCAGCAGCCTCACCTCCCCCCTTCAAACAGAAGGAACTATGGCCAATTGCTATGGAAAAGCCCAGAGCCCTCAGAAGCCTGATGAACCTTTCACTAGGCTGGTGGCCAGACAGCCAAGGCATGCCGGGGAAGAACGCACCCAAAGGATTTCAGTGTTAGGCCAGCAAAGTCCTCTGGCTACTGCTGAGTCCACCTGATGTGATCAGAGACTGCCTGTGCAAGTGCCCTCAAGAGCAGGCACCAGCCATGCAGCACTGCACAAGGAGGGACCAGGAATCTGCTCCCAGCCCATGCAGGTCACTTGTGCCACAACCCCAGTGACATTCCACTTTGGCCCCAGAACCAGGCAGACACCCAGGCAGCACTGTGCTTACAGCACCTCTGAAGGCAGCAGCACCTCATTCACAGCTTCTCTTGGTCTGGCTCCCACCACTCAGCACTTGGTCTGCTCCAGAGTGGGCACTTTCCATCACTAATCTGGGGATCACAACTGCTGCTCTAGCAGGAATTTTACCAGACCTTGTGGTCATGGCTCCACTCTCCCAACTCATTTGGGATCCTCATTTCTCCAATGTCCATACACCTGGCCACATCAGCCCACTCTAGCTCCTGCTGAAGCCATTTTATCCCTATGTCAAGTGACATTCCCCTTTTTTGACCTCAGCTTTCAGAACTAAGGGTGTATTTGAAGCTAGAAAGAATCTCAGATGGCTCAGAGAAGAAAAGCTCTGCATTACCAACATATAATTCTACAGGTCACAGGAAAAGACAATGACAAAAGCCAGGTATCTTTCAAATTGGTGGCTATGTATTAGCACCAATGCTGCTTTGCCTCTACCTTTGAATTCTGGAAGAATGGGACAATTTCACTCACACATGCCTGTGAAGGCAAGTTTTCTGAGTTGAGTTTTGTTCATCTGTCATACCTTTGGACTTAGTTCCCAAATATAAGCATTTCTGAATTGGTTTCATGAAGCAGTGAAGTTCTGCTTTTTGAATGTCTGAAGGACAATGTCCAAGTGATCCAGCCCTAACTAGAGCAACAAAAATGTACAGCACACTGAGATGTCTTTACTCCATACACAACCAAAACTTGCCTTACACTGTTGACTGTGTTTGCATTTACAATACACAGCATTTTTACCAAGATGTCTTATAAATTAGGCCAAGGGGAATCCTTGATCAGACTTTTTAACACACAAACCTGTGTTTTCTTCTGCAAGACTGAATATTAGTCTTTATTGTTAATACTAAATTCTTGTAACTAACTTCCGTACTTAAACATCCTACAGTCTCTTTGTTAATTTCAAACCTGCATGGCCTTTGGAAAAGTGTTAACTCTGTGAACCTCCATCAAGGAGAGGCTGTTCTTAGAATTTGTTTTTGCAGAAACAGCTGTATAATTAAGGAAACTTTGCCTTTAGGTAATTCCAAAGTGAAGTTTCATGCACTCATCTTGCTTATGGCTTTCTTCCCTTCATTCGAGTGAAATCACTCACCAAAAATTAAAGAGCAAGCTTTGGCTCAGAAGACTCTATGGTCTCACAAAGCCAAACCTAGAGGAGCTGGGAGAACTGAGTGCAGGGAAAACATCCAAGTGAGATAAAGATGCATGGGGTTTCAGCAGCAAGCCATATTAAAGCATCTGTGTTCTGATGAGATACACATACTGTCAGAGGGCTGCAAATTTACTGTTCTCCTTTCACTTTCTTACCAGCCTGGATTTCCCAATTTCCCAAATCAGTACTGGAATTGTATATCCAGAAGAAGTGAAATATGCACAGATTGAAGACTGACAAAAAGGGCTTTTGCAAAGACTATATATATAAATACACACATACATCTATCTGAACTGAGCTCAGATTGGGAATTTTATGTGACTTTTAAATTGAATTTACCTCATCTTCCTCTTCAGACATTTTAGTGGAATTATCAGGGGATTTTACAGGCTTCTGGCTATTGGTTCCATTTGTCTCCTCTTTGCCATGCTCTGCCTCCCACTCCTGTAGGACTTCATCTATGTTGAAACGACGTCGATAATTTACAAAAAAGTTTTTCACTTGCACCACAGATTTGTTTCCAATCACATCAGAGATTGCTTGAAAGTCTCGGCCGTATTTCCTGATTGCTAAAAGCAAGAAAAAGAAAAACAAAAGTGAAGTGTTATTTCCAAGACCACAAATCAGGCTCAAGTCACAGCATAAAGATCCAAAGCTGAACTCCTGTCAAGGTTTCAAATCTTCTTCAGATTAATCCAGGATAAAAAAAAAAAGTCTAAACTGTGCAATACACACAGTTAAGACCAGCTCTGGAGAAGAGAATAGAGGTGAAGCAAAAGATGGGCAGAGTCAAAGGTATAAGATGTGTTTAAATCTGCCTGTACTGCTTGAAAAATTACACAGGCAAAGATCACAGCAGTGACTCCAGCAGAGTTTCACTTTCTGAAAGCTTGGACAAGCAGATACTATTTGCAAACATGGATAGGATGCCATTTATATTGCCCAGGGAGGGGAAGGGGGAATGCTGTTTCCTTGTTCAAATACATTCTTCAGGCATTAGTACACAGCAGTGTCAAAGTCCTCCTTCCTCAGCCACTGAAGAGAAACTGAGCTCTGAAATGCAGCAGGGTTTTGGCTATTGACAACTGAAGTACAAATAAACTTGTAGTGCCATACCTTGTACAGCAAGAAGCTGCTCATCTGTGGTCCAACGTGCATTAAATTTCTGGACAACCTAGACAACAATAACAACAAAAATTAGGTAACTTCATTTATATACTTTAACTTGTATCTGAGCTCATAAAAACCTCTCAAAAGTGCAACAAGGAATTAACTGTTAGTCAAAGTATATCATTAGCATTTATCTTCACAATTAACAAAGGTCAGAAAACGATCTCACCTCTGGAAGTCTGTATTGTTCTATACCACCTTCAAGCTTTTCTTTGAGCGCACTGTTTGTCTGTTTGATATTCTGAATCTGAAAAGAAAGTTTCATCTCTTTGAGGAGAGTTGAAAAATATCTTTGGACAAGCCTTCTTCCAGCAGCCTTGGCAGGAACCTCACAAGCTCAGCCTTCCAATTTTCTCACAGCTTGTCCTTTCCAAACAGAAAGCTTGCTATACTGAAATAATGTACAGCAGGAGCAGCTGGCAAATCAGGAGATCCCATTTAATTTATTCTCCTCTCTCTACAAGTTATTTGGAGCAAGAACTGCCCCAACTTCCAGGTCTGTATAAAGCCCAGCATAAGAAGACCAACCCCACTTGCAGCAAGTAATGAATCAAAGACTGCTAAAGAGTTCAGCTTCTCCCCGAGTGCCAAGGAAAAGGCTTCAGGCCAAAATATCAATTCTATTAAGTTTTAAAAAGAGCCTGAGACAGATCTCTGCTTTAAAAACAACAAAATGCTCAGAGCTAGGCAACAAACTCACATAGCAAACCTGTCTTTACTCACAGATACTTGAAAAACATTTCTTTAAAAGGCAGATCCATCAGGGAAGCAAAAGATTGGGAGTTTATATGACACCTGTCTAGGAAAGACTATGCCGAACATATCTGCCACTTCTAAAAGTACCCCATGAAAAGGCAAAGGAAACAGCTGCTGCAGATGGAAATGGGATACTGCTGAAACCAATGCCACCTGAGGAAAGTTACAGTTAAAACAGAAGGAATTCTGAACTGCAAGAAAAGCTAAGTGCCAACAAATGTTCCTTGAAGTCCCTGCTATGAACTTTTCCTTGCTTCACTTCAGGTCAAAAGTAGGCCTGCCCACAGAATTAAAACATAAGAGATGTAAAACCCAGAGCTGCATTCAGAGCACAAGGACAGCAGTGTGTCAACTAAGGCATGTAGCATTGTGCATCATCATTGCCAAGCTACAAAATCCTGCCAGCTTTGCAGACTGCAACAGGCACTGCCTGCAAACCCAGCAGTCACTCCTGTATGATCACGTTCATACCTGTCGTTTGATTGAGACTAATTCCATGTCCAATTGTCTGAGTACAGTGGTAGCAGCTGTTGCATTGGCAGAAACAGCCTCCACATCTTCCTGGGAAAGGAACATTCCTTTGGGAGGTTTCCTCTTTGCTCTGTTCTTGGCCTGTGTACTGTGCTTCTCCTTCTTCACCTGAGGGACAGTTTCAGCAGGTGGCACCTGGCAAACAGCAGTCAGTCATTTTACAAAACAAAGTATCTTTAGAGATCCCTTCCAGCTCAAACCATTCTGTGATTCTAATTTTTAGCCACCATCAAAGGCTGGAGAACGACAATGCCGGTATGCAGACAGGAAGACATTTCCGCTTTAAGTGGCATGTCATACAAACTGTCTTCAAGAAATTTCTCCTTTCCTTCAGCAGCTTTCAGTGTTTACAGAGGTACTGTAGTTGCCTTCTCTGCCCATTCTCAGTTTGGGAGACAGATGCACAATTGTGCATTTGTTAAATGTTCTGGTTATTTTCAAACCTCCAAAACCCCTCTTCTTGTTTTCATCATCAACTGAACACACCCGTTTAACTGAACATCAGAAGGAAACAAAGTTAAGTGTGGAGACAGAAAGAACAAAACTGAAACAGTTTACTGAGAATTGTTTTACTACCTGACAGATATAGGAAGGAATAAAGCAAATTTATTTAAAGGCAAAGGATAAAGAAGTGAGGTGACAACATGATCATTCTTAAGATTGTTACACCATTTCTTGGAAGCCAGGTTTTCCTACATAGCACTTGTACATCAACTGTTCCACCAAAATGGTGCAGTTTTGCCTAAAATAAACTTTTAAGTCTTTTTTGAAAAAAGGAGTATTTCACAGACCACTTCCTACTTTTATCCCTTATGTCTAAAGCAAAGACAGGTAGATTAGACAGGACACTTACTACAGATCCTTTGAGAGCACATCTGATTCTAAGATAGCAAAACCATTTCTTCCAGAAGTTATACTCAACAATCAACTCATATCTAAGATTTATTACCCAGTGACTGAAGTCTGGCCAAGAACAGAAGGGTGGCAAAGGAGAGAAAAAGCAGGGAGGGAGGCAGTGCATCTGAATCCTCTGCTTCATCACTGCAAGCTTTAAACACATTGGCTTCAAACACGTTGGCTTCACTTGGTGCCATTGTTTTCCTCCTAATTTGCAGCTACAGCTAAATTTCTACACAGTTTGTGGCATTTGCTCATTAGCATTGAATGCCTGCATTTGAAACCACATGAGGCCAAGAACCAAACCCCAAGTAAGTATGATGTTCTGACTCCCAAAGGACTCCAGCCCAACTACCACAGATAAAAGTTTTCACTCTCCTCATGGGCACAATGGCCAGAGCCCCACAGCAGCAGCAACGTGGACAGTTGTCTGCTCTGAACCTTCTTCCATCCATTGGTGCCAAGTATTCCATGAGATACAATGCCCAGGGCAAGCCCAGAGGCAAGAAGTAACTCGTGCCACTGCAGGAGGGATAATCCTATTTCTCTTTGCAGACAGGAGTGGTGAGCAGGAGAAATCAAGAGTGGCTCAGCTATGAACAAGTGAAGTAAGCTCTGCTCTCTGCTTCAGATGGGAGCACTCTGATAACTGAGCCAGGTAAATTATTCAGCATGGATGGCCATTTCAGATCCACTCGTATTTCATCTACATACACTGCTTCCCAGGACCACACAGCAATGCCTCACTACAGGTTCCTGCTGTCTGCTGACCAACAGGCAATGCCTGCAGTGCAAACATCCCAGAAGCCTCAAGATTAAAGAAAAATGAAAGCCGTTTTAAATTACTGTTTTACACAGTTCAAAAAATGCAAAGCTCTTTTGTGTTGTGGACAAGAACCAGAGCTCCAGCAGAACAATTTTTGACAGCTCCAAATGCCTCTAGGCCCCAGCAAAAATTGGAACATCTAGTCTGTCCTGGAAACTCTTCTTTCCTGGCCACACACATTTCTCTCTAGAATTAAATCAATTTTTGAAAACCAGAGAGAATTAAAATGTAGGGATTTAGCAGTGCTGTTTATTTAGATATTGCCACTGCTATCCAGTGCACTTCAGTCTTAGAAACCCCTTAATACAAAGTTCCCTTCCTCAGATTTCACTGTGTAAAAAGAAGATAAAGCTATCTCAACAGAGGATGAAGTGGGAGGCACTTCCAGGAACAAGGAAGATGTGAAGAAAGCAGGTCAAGGTCATGACCTCAGTATTACGGTGTCACTATGCAAGGAAGTCCAAATAGTTGCACTAACACTGAAAGTAAACAAAAAAAAAAAAGATTCCCCCTCCAATGATCCTCAAAAGAGGAAACAGATTAAGAGATTTCATTTCAGATACTCTGAGAAATCCCAGTATTACTGGATAAGTCAGAGAGCAACCAACACAACTCAGAGCTGAAAAAACCATCTCTGCAGATTTGGGACAGGGAGGTTGCTTACAGTAAGAGTCCTGGTCTGTTGGCTCATCATAGCCCCTGCACATCTGACCACATCATTAAAAGAAACTTAATGATTTAGAACAAACTTATGCCCTCGTGTTACCTGCTGTCTCACTCTCTCTCAAGCCATTTCAGTAAGCCCAGAATTCAGGTACTGTAAAATCAGAATAACTGAATCATTAAGGTTGGAGTAGACCTCCAAGACCACGGAGTCCAACCTTTGACCAAACACTTGTCAGCTAAACCACAGCACTACCTGCCATGTCCAGCTGTTTCTTGAATGCCTCCAGGCATGGTGACTCTGCTATGTCCCCAGGCAGCCCATTCCAGTGCTTAACTACCCTTTCAGTGAAAAAATTCTTCCTGCTGTCCAACCTGAAACCTCCTTGAGGACATCTTCTCTCATCATGTCCCTGGTTGCCTGGGAGAAGAGACTGTCCTCCACCTTGCTACAGCCTCCTTTCAGGTAACTGTAGAGTGTGACTGAGATCTCCCCTGAGTCTCCTCCTCTCCAAACTAAACAACCACAGCTGAACTCTGAACAGGCTGTCAGCTCCATTTTGCCCTCCAACACAATCCCTGTCCTGAAAAGTCCCCACAAGGCTGCCTGCCATGGCATACACAGACAGACTGCATATGCTCCATGAGCTTCAGATTGGTTGATTCATGGCCTGTACCAGTGTGACAAGGAGGGCACAAAACCTCCCCCCACACACTAAGATTTTCTGCAAAAATGTCTTGATGGTAACTGTCTAAACCAGACATCTGATCTGGTTTGGCCTTACAAGAGATGCAGCCAAGTTGGTGAAAAGCTTCCTCTTCCTCTTCTGCAGCAAGTTCAAGACATGTTAGCATTGGTTGGGAAGGAAGAAGTAATAAAGGGGGTTGAAGGGAACTCTTTTACAGATGCAAGCTTTTTAAGAGCTTACAGAAAAATCTAAACTGTAAATTTATTAAAATAATGGGAAATAAGACAATAGTATTATATACAAAACACTACAGAGCTGCCCTACACAGCTGCAACTTAGTCAAGTGAGAACCCTTCCTGTCTGGTGTTGCTGAAGCTTCTGAGAACTCAGTTTCTTGTAAGGATTAATACAAATGGCTTCACATTCACTTTGCCCCTAGGAAGACATCAAGGGTGCTGGTTCCTTCAGTGGAAACAACAGCTAAACTTTCCTGGAAAGTCTAGAGAGCACGCTCACGTGGGCGAAGAGCAGATGGGAATGATGTGATTTTTCAGTTATTTCCATACAAAATTATTTCTTGGGGAAATTAATCTCACTGAGAGTGACTGATGAAACTATTACTCTGGGACTTTTTTTGACTATGTAGGATGATGTTTTTAAATACTTTTAGTGGGTTTTCCCTAAATATAACCTTTTAAAAAATTAAGAAATGAAATGGAATGACTGAGAGAGAGAGACTAGGAAAGAGAGACTGGGAGAAAAATCAGGCTAGAAGAAATAGGAAAGGGAGCTAACTTCAAAGAGAGAAGGTCTTAAGCATCTTCCTGTAACTCATACAGACAACTCACACTGCTGCTGAACGAGGTGTTTTTATTTAGTAACAGGTAACTGGCAGGTTATACACATGGAAATGAAGTATAGGATTTCCTGTAGGGCATTGCAGGCTGAGTTTTCAGAACTGTTGTATTTGTGTAGCTATTTTCATCCAGAACTCTACGCCCACTGAAAATGAAGTACTTGAAGTGAGATGCAAGTACTACATTTTGAGCTGATGTAACAACAGGTTAAGGCCACCCTGCCAGACAAAATTAACTGGCCACAAAAACTTTCTCCTTTACTTTTCACCAATACAGCTGCAATCCTGGTACTAGAAAAGTGACAAGTATTGCTGGAGATTTCAATATATCAATAATGTACCTTAGAGTCTAACGTGTGCATAAACACACTTCTGTTATTCTACCTAGAACAAAAAGATGTATTTCCCCTCCACCAAGCCACCTCCACAGGGACATGTGCTTCTATTCCATCTCCATGCAGTTAGGTTGATTTAAACCACTGAGGGTGGTTTAAGCTAACACAGCCAAAGAGAGGATAAGAGACTGGAAACAATCACATGGTACATTATCATGGGATGGTAAAGTGTCAAATTTTCCCAGCTCTATCCGTAATAACTTATTTATCTTTACTTGTCTTGATCTAAGAATAATCCTGAATACAATTTTTTCTTATATGACAATATACAAAGTACTAAAGAAAATTAGATACTGTCAGCTTCTACAGGAAGTAACTAGTAAGTAAACATTTTCATTTGTACAGGAATAAGAAACAGAATTATACCTCCTTTTTGCTCTCCTTGTTTTGTTCAACTTCAATGTCAATAGGGTTATTTCCATTTGCTTCCTCCATTTCATCCTCACTGGAAGACAAAAGCAAACAGCAATGTATTAGTTTGAGAGGCTCTCTTTTTCTATAAATAGCATGCTAAAACAAATGCATGAATGCCAGAGCAAGCCCAACAGCTTTCCTTAGTTTTATTCCCAGGATGTGGGTTTTTTGGGGGATTGGTGTTGATTTTATTTGGTTTTGGTTTAAGTCAATCAATTCTTAATTCTGAGGATAGTGCATACAGGAACACTTCTCAGCAGTGTACTTAGGCAAAATAAATCTACACAGATGAAGGCAAGAGACATGAAATTAATTCCACAAGTTATCTTTCAAAGAACATGGGACACTAAGCATTTTTACTTTAGGCAAACTGAGACAGAAAGAAAGACTTAAAAATACAGCAAGTAGCTAAAACACAGATTCCATACAACTCCTTAATATTTAGCAAAACAGACATGCACAGGATGAACTCCCTCAAGAAAAAGCACAAAAAAATGCTTGGATTTTTGGGGTTTTTTTGGTTTGGTTTTTTTTTTCCAGTGACAGCCTCACATTTCATTCTCTCCTGGAAAAGAAAAAGATGTTATCAGTTACAGAGTAACAATAGGCATGAAATTGGGGCCATATTGAAAGCGACCTTGGCACACCTGTCCAGTCTGGCTTAGGCAGAATTTTAATCAGACGTTAAATCAAATGCATTTTCAGGATTTAGAATTTTTGTACTGTACACAACCAAAGTTAATTGCACCATTTGAAATGATGCCCAGAAACAGAAGAAACAAGCTGATGCAATCAGAGTATTTTTGTTAACAAAAAAAATATAAAAATAAAAAAAAATCTGTCATATCAAACTTCATAGCCTGTGCTGAGGAGCATCAGCTGGTGCAGGTGTGTGACAGCTCCAGGGCAGGGCAGGGCTGTGCTCAAAGGGAGCAGGAGCCAGCAGGCACAGGACGTGCTGGTGAGCCTGGCTGTGGCCACCTCGCTGCTGCAGCCACATCCTGAGGAGGAAGGGGCTGCCATGCTCCTCCACAAGAGCAGTCAGCCATACCAGCCACTTCTGCTCTCCCAAGCCACCTGGCTCACCAGCTGATTCACAAGACATTTGGTTTGGGTAATGATGATACCAGGGCATCAGCTCCCAAGCATCCCCTCCCAGAGCTGCACACACAAAGCCTCTCAAATACAACTTAGAACAGCTTCTGAAAACCTGGTCCCAAACGCACTGAGAGTTGTGTTAGTGGCAATCTGAGGGGTTGGGGAATTTCCCTGCCTAGCCACAAAAGGGATATAGAGGTGAGATATCTCAGACTGCTTCTTCTCTTAAACCCATCTCCAAATGGAACCTCCTTGTGTTCTCACCTAGGTTCAGATGTCAGCCTTTGCTGGGCTGTTAGTTTGCTCTTGTATTCTAGCAAGTTCCCTAGACATGAGCTAAATTAAAGCCCACCCCCTCATTTCTGCAGTTGTAGACGCTGATTGTCATAACCAAAGAACACTTTTGAAGTTCTGCCAACACTGAATGGCACAGTACAACCTGAAAATCCAGGCACCCTAAACTCACCCAGAGTGCGTTCACTCTGCATGGCTGCACTGACAAATCCTTTCAGGGTGTAGGGGTTTGACTATTTTACATAATGGAGGGGAAGAACAGAAATCAAGCATCAAGCTGATGGCCTGGTGCTTAGCTTCCTGCAGATGTAAATCAAGTTAAGCATTTCCAATCCAGCTGCCTTCCTCCAAGATTACAAAATTACAGCACATGGCAGCCCATCCAGTTCTTTCCCGTTCACCAGCTGGTCTGAGGTGCTACTTTTCTTAGCCAACAGGCATAGGTACCAAGAGGTGTACTTCTAAATTCCAATAATTTCATTTGTGAGCACAAAACAAAAAGAGAGATGAGTATTAAAAGACCCCAAACTACATAGTACAAGACAAACACACATTCCATATAAAATATTTTCCCCCCAATAACTTAGTAGGAAAACTGAAAAACTAAACAAACAAAAACCCCCAACAATCAGGATGGGGAGTAGAAAAATAGACAGCCTTTGCAGAGAAGAGAAAAGAACAGAATAGAAAAAGAGACTCAGGTCAAAGAAAGCCAACCAAATACTGGACAAGTTGGCTGGCAGTATTCTCCCTGGCCCTGCCTGTTAAGCAAGTATTGCTGACCTAATGGAAAGATGGGAGAGGTTGGGTGAGTCATTGGTGTAGCACAGCTCAACCCTAGAAACACATTTCTCTCCCCTTCCCAAACAAGTCTTGCTCATATGCAGTGGAGCCAGCAAACAGCCAACTGGGAAATGCAACATCTCCTCTGAGGGGAAAGGCTTTTGCAGAATTTTGCCCAATTATGTCAGAAGTCTTCCAAAGGCATGCACACTTCAAGTTTGGTCTGTAAAGACATTAATTGCATTTTAGAGCAGGTTGAGAAGGCACCTGCCTCAAGCAGATGGAGTTGCTGCTGTTTAGAGGGGTTGTTCCCCAGAGTCACCTGAAACCTCTGCATTTCTGAGGCTCTTTCAGCTCCAGAACCAGGTGAAGTCACCAAGTGACAGTAACTGTACTGATTCTTACACCAGTACGCACAAGGTCACTGATGACCTACTTTCAAGGGCTTGCATGGGTATACAGGAGGGTGAGCTTGCAGAAGAAGTGTGAGTCAAGCTCATTTGCCTACAGCCCAGTAGCTAATGACCTCCTGAACAGCACCAGCCTCACCCAAATGCCAAAGCACCCAGCACCCCTGGGAACAGCTCAGCCAGAGAGCTCATCCTAAGTTCCCCTGTGCTACCCTCTTCTCAGTCACTCAAAATCAGAGCCTTAACTTCAACCTTCTCAGAAAACAGAGCTTGGCCTGGCAGCCTTATGCTTGGTCACAGTTTTCTGAGATGCAGGAGAAGAAGGGTCTGTGTGTGTACAGGCACAGGCTGAGAGGGGTGCTGCTCTGGAGCCTGTTTCCTGCAGAAGGTGCACATTCTCACTCTGCTGAGCATCACATGGAGGGAATAAAGGCAGATTTCAACTCTTTCATTAACTCCTTTTACTGTTCTGCTTATCAGCTTTTCCGGCACTGATGACAACAGTGCCAATCAGATTGTAAACAGCTTTAATTTCAATTTCCCAACCCTCAAGCGGTATCAGAGAAAAAGTTCTAGAATGGTGGGACTGTAACCAGTGCACTAGAGGCCAATTAGGAATTGCAGTGTCAAAAAAGGGAGCACAGTTATCTGCTAACTGCCTTTAGGCTTTAGGCAAAGCAAAGCATAGCAGGGAAGGGGGGTGGGAAAAGGTGTGGTACCAGGAAACGTTTTGGGGAAAATCCTACATCTAGTTTCTTACAAGCTAACAGGAATTTCTGGGATAGACTAAAGAAATCAGTGTGCAGCAATGCATGGCCTCTCTGCTTGCAAACCTACCTTTCCTCACGTTCCCTTTTCTGTTTACGAGCATGACGGTCCATCACACTGGTTTTAGTCCTTGTCTTCTTCCAGGAGTAGTAAAATTTCACCAGGCTGGCTATTGATTTGTCAGGAAGCTGTAAATTAAACATGTATCCTTTTATATATTTATATGTAAAGTATCCCCAGAAGTTCACACACAATTGGTCTGTTTTTCCAAGGAACATCTGACTTCTTTACACTGGATTCTCCCAAAGACTCAAGAAAGGCAGCTCTGCAACCTTTCAAAAAATTATCTATGGGGCATTGTTTCAGGTTAGTGCCTACTATTCAGGACATCAAGATCTCTGAAGAGCATCTCAGCAAGCTTCCACTCACCAGTCAAGTAGCTGGTTCCCTCAAGAACAGGGGAACACAGCAAGAGCAAATCTGCAATGAGGCCTCAAAACTGACATAACAGTTTTAAAGCCAGAACAGACCTAAAAGCCAACACAGACATACATAAACAATCACAGAAACAGCTGAATTGCAAACATCCCAAGCATATCTTTGATGTTTGGTTACATAGGTTTATTCATACCAGTCACATGACAAAGTCTATTCAAAGGTCTCAACAAAGGATGTTTACAATAGGTGAAATGTTACTGTATGGTGAACTGAGAGTACAGAAAAATACATTTTTTTTGTCCCCTTACACAAATGCCATTATCCTGTAGCTAGGAAAGAAAAGTCTGCCTCCAAAAAGCATAAAACTACATTAAGACTAATTATCTACTTTTGAGGTGCTCTACATGGATACTCTTACACAGGACTTCTAAAAGGTGTAAGTCTAGTCTTTTCTGATGAATGAAACATGTTTTACTGAAGTGTCTGACTCAGTTTGGAGGGCAGAGCAGATGGGGAGGAAAACAAAACTCCGAGCAAGAGCCGGATCTCTTTCACTCAAACACTGAAGTTTAAGTCTTGACCTGAGACAAGCCTGGTTCTCAAACTGCAGGCTGACTTTAGGTTCTAGTAAGAGATCACAGCAGCACTCCCACTCTGGCCCACAGCTGCACACAGGCAGAAACCCATCGGGGCTGGCAAGGCACAGGTGCTAATGGTGTGCTGCCAACAGCCATGCAACAGGCTGGTGTTCTGAAATTAAGAAGAGTTCCACAGAACAAACTCAGGGACAAGGTTGTTCATGACAAACATCCACTTGGCTACAAACCTGTGCTAAGAGTGCCAAAATATCAGAACCAGCTCTGGTAAATAATGTAACTTGCCTTTCATTCTCTGGCTTTGGAGATTTCGCCCCTCAGTTCCAATCTGCACGGGTGCTAATGGGGCAGCATCTATAAACTAACAACTAACATGCTCCTCAGCCATTGATTCCTGTCCCCTGCTAAACACAAAGCTTCGTGCCATTTAATTCCTTTCATGCTGAATCGCTTTCCTGGGAGCAACAGTAAAAATAATATCATTACCTAGGGAACAGTGCATGAGCTTGGCATCCCTGTATTGGAATGCACTTCACTCAGGGACTGAGAGCCATGCTTCTGCACATAAACCAAATTGAGAATTTCTTGCTTTGGCAGTTAACCAACCAACAGGATGGGCTTTATGTTCTCTTTTTTCCCCAAGACATTCCCCTGCCCCATTTTCCCTCCTATATAGGAAAGCAGGAATAAAGCAGCTTCACTCTTGAAGAGTTCCATCATCTGACCCAAGGGAATGGGAGACCCTAGGACTCCAAGAACATTTGGAAATGACTGTCAGTGAAAGACAAGGAACATCAAGGACATGATGAAAACAAGCCTCTTTCTGCCACTCTTTTGAAAAGGGACCTTCATCCTTGCAAGTCACCTTTCGCTTTTCAGTGGGATCAGCAACACAGACCTGAGTCACATGTGCTTTAAAGAGGCTGAACAGACTGCAACAGCCTAGGCTCACTTCAAAGGGTCACAGACAGTGGAACTGGGTCCTGCGGGAACACTCAAGAGGCTACTTTACTGAAGGAGAGCAAAGAACAAAGTCTAGTTCCACCCAGGTGATGAACCACTTGAAGACACTCTCAAGATACAATTAATTAAAATTTTTACAACCCATCCGCTCCCTCTTTCAAAAGAAAATTGCACACTCCCTAGCACTTCCCCTTCAGGCAGAAACCTATCCTTGAAGTTTTCAATCATACATTTAAAACAGTATCATTACCAACCAAAAGCAAAGGACTGAAGCTTGTAAAGATGTATAAAACTTCCATCACAGCATCTGCTGACAGTCCCAAATCACATTAAGCAGACTTCATCAATATTGACTTCATTCAATAAAATAATTCCTAAAGTATCAGGCTACAAGAAAGGAAATCAACTTTGCACAGAGATGCTCTTTACTGCATATGTGTGGGCATACGTGTACAGACCATGCCTGAACTCCAGCTGAGACAAACACTACCATAGCACACAAGGGACTGAAAATTGTAATTTCCAACCAAAAAAAATTAAAAAAAAAATAAAAAAAAAAAAAAAAAAAAAAATCACACAGTCATCGTTTATCCTGAATCAGTAAAGCACTTCAGGAAAACACTTCTACAGAGGCTCTGGGAATAATATTGTTTCTTTCTATTCATGGTAGCATTTTCCCTCTAACATCCCCTTTGGCCCATTCTCTCTCAAGAGCATTAGACACACATTCAGTACAAACAGCACTGAAGACAACAGTCTGTTCTGCTTTGCCACTCCTGCGACACCACTTACCATCTGCTGGATCCTGTGGAAGGTTTTCCCATGGAAACTGAAGGCCTGTTCAAACAAGACCTTGTCTTCCACTGTCCACTCATCTGGGAATGGAGTAAAGTTTGGCAGATCTGCCAAAGACTTCTCAATGTTGTGCTTGTGCCAAAACAGCATCCCAAGAGCCTAGAAATAATACAGACACGAAGGTGACAATTGTAATCAAAAGAAACATTTCTGGAAAATGGAAAGGGAGAGCTACAACATTATTCTCAGGCAACACATTAGACATAATATTAATTCTGAGCTACATCAGATGCTTTTCTAAGTGCATGAAACCTGGAATGTGCCCTTCAACTAGGCTGTGAAGACCAGCCCGAAGTTTATCAAAACCACACAAGTCATCAGGTAATAAAAGATTAGCAACAGAAAGGTGGGAGAAAAAACTTGAGAAATTACTTCAGCTTTACTGATCATGGTATGCACAGATAAGCTGAGCAAAGACTTGGGAAGTCTACCTAAAAAAAGACTGGATGAAAGGCAGCTTCTTTCCAGTGCTGGACTCCATTTCCTGGCAATTAGAAGGATGATTTAGTTGACTGGGGATTTCTATAACTGTTTACAGGGTTCTTTCTGAGGGGGAAGGGGAAAAGCAGAAGAGAACGAAACAAGAATTGGAAGGAGGCAAGGCAGAGAACATGTACCACCTTGACTTGCTGCTAAAAAGTCCCTGGCCCAAAGGAAGAATAAATCTCACTCATTCTAAGGGCTGCTCTTTTGTTCCCTTGAGAGAGGCCTCATTTTGCTGTTGCAGTCTCTGGTTCTCAGTTCCAAAGACTAAGTGCCTGTGCTGTGCTCCACCACCTGCAAACCATTCCCCTTCTGCTGTCTCCGAGACACTCGTGCACAGCCCCCCTCTCCCAGGGGTCTACAGCCCCTGTGTGCTATGACACAACACCACCTCTGGCATGCCAGCAACCACTGCAAGTCATTTTGGGAAGGCTTGACTCTGCAGAGCTAAAAACCAGTCTTTCACAATTGCTATGAAGTGAAAACAATCCCTAACATGCTGAGTAAAACGTAAGAGTAACTCGATCATCATTTGCAAACTCAGCTCAGGTTTCGCAGCCATAGTTACCCTCATCTTGTAGTTTCACGCCCAGCATTACAAAATCCCTCCAAAATCGGGGTTTCCCCCTTAGGCTTTGCTATGCAAAAAAAGCAGTTCCTTTATGGGACCTCACACCCCTGAGGTTCTGCAGAGAGCATGCACATAAATGTTAGTGTCTCCACGATCTTGTCCAGACCCTACTGGACTCTCAGTGCTGCCCAGACACCTCCTCCTCCCTTCTGCCACCATGCAGAACAAGTAGTAACCTCAGCTGCAGCACAGGTACTCGAGAAGTCACAGAAACCACATAGCCATTCTGGCAAGGATGGAGTCAAAGAAACTATTCTGCAGTCATGAAGGACTGAGTTTTCCCTCCCCAGACAGCCTCCTTCAGCTTCAAATATGAGATCCACCTGATAGCCCTATGAGGAAGCAAGGGATAAACAAGGAGCAAGACATTTTGGGAGGGCAGGCTAACATTAAATAGCACTGAGGTGCTAGTGAGGACTGAGGGGAGAGCTGCTTATATGAAGCAAGAGGTAAACAAAAAGATTTTCTTTACAATCTTGTTTATCAGGAGATCAGTATTCCTCTTCCACCTGCGCTGCCCTGGAAGAACTCTGCACTCATACACAGGTGACCCACAGGGCCTTCCCAGGCTCCTTTGTCCCAAAGTGTCTGACAAAGGCTGGCAGGAAAGCCTCTGGGTCACAACCAGAATTACTGAGATGCTACCAAAAGTCGGTGACTACCACAGCTCAGCACAACCACCCGCAGCTGTCTGCACCAGCAGCTGGAACGCCTGCCCTGCCACAGCTCACTGGCCTGTGGGGAGCCTGCCCTTTGCCTGCCCTGGGGCTGGCCAGGCTGCAGAGACTCCCACCAGCACAGTCCTGAGCCTCCAGCCATGATCCCACAGCAGCAGAGCCAACAACAGGGCACTCAGCCTCGGGCAAGGGGAGTGAAAGGACAGGGATGGGAGCTGGGCTGGCACGGATCGGGCAGCTGGACAGGAACACTGCTGGGCAGAGGAGCACCAGCCAGCACACACCCCAGCACCCACTGCCCACTCCCTTCAGCAGACTGGTACATCTCAGCCTTTAAAGGGATGTTTTGGGCAGTGGGCACAGGTGGAAAAAAGACAATCTCTGTATGATGACTGTTAGCCAAGCCACGTGGACAGAGGAGCAAAGTGACCGGCTGTCAGGGGAATGCACGTGTGGGAGAGGGCTGCCTTGGCCAGTGAAGCCCAGAGACAGAGGCCAATTCCTAAAGTGAGCTTTTACTGGCTTCCAGAGTGTCTGTATCAGCTTGTCCAGTTACCCAGCCAACAGCAACTCTAATGATACCTGCTGAAGACAGAGTTTCCCTTGGTGACACAAATAATCATCCTGATTTGAAAGCCTTGACACTTGTTCCTGTAATACAAAATGAATGTGTGCCTTCTAGAGCAATACAAGCTAGATCCACTTCAGTTATTTCCTGAAAATGCTTAGCACAGCTCTCTAGGAAATCCCAAAGGACTTGGGAAACATGTTTAACTCCAGAGTATTATGTGATAGTGCTACAGAAGGAATGAGAAAATTTTTAGGAGCAGGGACACTTTTACAAGCTGCTCAGCTACTTTACACTCTGATGTGGCAAGTCATGCAACTTCTGTACACAGAGGGGGAAAGAAAAATGGAGGAGACTTCAAGGAATGCGTGAGAAGTCTATATTTTCAACATTAAAATTAATGCAAATCTCTGTTAGCTAAATTTAAGTTTTTCAAACCACAAGAATTCAGTGAGGTTTTATTATAAAAAATTGCAAGCTCCATTTTCATCAGTCTTCTGTATTAGTCTTTACTTTCCAAACAGCACTTCTCCACTAAAATAATGAAACTCATTTCTACTACTCCAAGACCATCTCTCTTGGAAAGTGTAATCCACAATAACCAATACTAGGGTATACCAATATCAGCTGAAGAGAGTTACCATCTTTATTTTCATTTTAAGTTCACAGTCTTTTGATGCCTTCACGTTCATTTTATTGCTGTTTTCTGCTCTTAGAAACTACAATTATCAAGTCTGATCATTCCTGGTTTCGCTGGAAATTTTGCTGGCTATCTCAACTTCAGTGTTCTTGTTCAGCTCTTCTTGAGCATGAGTATCGACCACTGAAATCCTGACTCAAGGATGACAGCAGAATCATTTACATAGAAGTCATGAGACTCTCTGCCTTTCCTTTCCAAGCAAGTATTAGTGCATAAGGAAACTCCACAGAATTCAGAAAAGTTTCCCAGACATACATATACTCATCTCTCCAGCAAGTTTTGAAATCAATGTCAGTGAACACAGGAAAGATTAGTACACAATCCTAGACCACAGGTTATAAAGGAGAGGTCTGTTCCTCAGACCAGGATTTCCATTCCTTGGTTACGGGTACTGGTTAAGGTCAGTGGCCCTCCTGTTTCCTGCACTGACAGCCAAGGTGCTCATCTGTGAAATGCAAAATGATTTGCAGCACAGTTTTAAGGTAAATAACTGTGGGAATCAGTTTGCCTCAGAAAAGCACATGATGGTTCAATAGCTCATTAATAACTGCCAAGACATCCATGAAGCAGAGACGGAGCAGTCAGCTGGAAACTGCAGTGCAATCAGGCAGCTGTCCAAAGATAAGCCAATCTTTTTAACGTTGTTTAGAGGTTCTGCAAGTGTTCAAGCAGTCACCAGAGGAAGCATAATACTCATGGCCAGACTCCATTAGAAATTATAATGGCTTTGTTTTTCTTTTTTTGACTCTTAATGCAAAACTAGGGGTGAACTCCAGATCTACAGAGCACAGGCTACTAGGAACAGTCAGTTTTGGGACAAATAGTAAAGGAGAAAACATACAAGGTACAGAAAGAAAGCAGCTCTAGACAGTCGCTTGAAGTCATGTGTGAATACTCAAAAATATTTTAAAATAAAGTACTCAAAGAGTTGTTACCTGCTCCATATTGTATCCATGCTTCTCTTTAGCAATGGCAATATATTCATCCACTGAAAAACAAAGAGAAGGTGTAAATGCATTTCATGTAATGATCTCATCTCATCTTTCCTTTCCCAGTCTAAAACCCAGATCTGCAGCTCTGACTTCAGCCCTCCATAAAGAACTCTCATGAACAGGTGCTGTTTCCAACAATTCAGGAACAGAAGGAAAAGTAAGAAAAACAAGCCACCAGACAAACTACGTATTGTCCTCAACAAGCCTAAATGTCCATACATCCGATCCAGTTCCAGTACTTCTGCAACACAGCCTATAGTATTTCAGAACTCTTCCATCGAAATTGTAGACATGACTGTGTCAGCTGCTTTTTGGGGTGTGTATTCATTTTTTGGTGGGTTTTTTATTGGTTGGTTGGCGGTGATTTTTTTAACAGCTCCAAAGTAGTTGTTTTCCTAAGGAAAAACACCCCCAGACACAATCCGTACCTTCCAATACTGCCAGAGTCCTAGTGCTGCACGACCACTGCAGATATCTTGGTAAATTTTTCAATTCTTAGGTCTCAGTAGTTTTTATCTTGGACCAAATCCCAGGCTCCTGTATTATTATGCCCCCATGAGCTTTTAATCTTTATAATGTGAATGTGCCCTGAGATCTATATTTTGTATAGATAGTACTAAACCCAAATGTCTTTCACTCATTGTGACTGAGCCCACACTATGTCCAAGAGCACCCATTTGAGAGGAAAGGATCAAAGTTAGTAGCAGTGGTAGTGTTCTGAAGTCTGTGCCTTTGTGCCTGATCATTATTAACTACACTGTAATGATAATAACACCCTTGAAAACAAAAAATTAATCTAAAAGGTGAGACTCCTGCTTCACTCAGTGGAAGATGCTAGAAGCACTGATTGTCTGTACAATCCCCACTAACATGGTAGTACCATAACCTAAAACTGATATACACAGCCACAGTTTTCATCCTTCTGCAAAAGTTGGACTCCACAACGAATCACATAGCAATGAAGTAAAAAATCACTGCCCCTTCTTTTTCTACAGATACCTGGGCAGGAGGAAAGCAAATTCCAGTGCTGAGCACCAGACTCATGGAGAGCATGAGCAGCAAGGAAATGGTTCTGTGCCTTCTGCAGCTAAGGAAGCCACACTGCCCAGTCCGGACCTCATGATTAACTTCAGCTCTCAAATGTGCTTCTCGCACATTTTCTACCTTTATAAATACACTTATGGAATAGTATGGCATTCTTCAAAGCTTTTCCTTCAACCTGGGACAGTCCTCAATTATTCCTTCAGCTTATTAAACTAAGCTATAAGCTCAAAAGGAACTGGGAAAACAGAAAGGATAAATCAGAAAACACACAGCAGGAGAGCACCAGCCTCTTATTTTCAACTTGTCATTAAAAATAAGAATTTAGATCTAGGTACTTAAAGTAGACATTCCATCTTTAGACTAGCCAACATGACATGCCACTGTGATCACAGACCTTCATCTGGAAAGGAAAAGTACAAAAACTGTGTTGATTTTCACAAAAAAGTGTTGGAAAAAAGGGCCTTGTTAAGTGCCCTGCAAAAGTCCATGAGAATATTAATACAGCCATACGTTGTGGCAGAAGAGCACGCTGTAAACACTGGCACAGTTCCACATTAGCAAGGACATTCCATGAGGTTCTTGTCCTTCCATGCTCCCACCTGCACACAATGGCAACTCCCAACAGGCTGATAAACCTGTTCACTGCTCCACGTTCTAGATCCATTCAGTAAAATTTTATTAGCTTGTTGGAAAAAGGTCTAGCCACAACCATTCATTTGCACTGCTACAACACTAAAATCTGTCTCTCTAAGTCAACAAATTATTTTTAAGAATCGTGTTGAACTGAGATGAAAACCATCCCTTCTTGCAAACAACCTTTTCTTGCACAAGGCTAACATAATAAAATAGTTGCAAAGGCAGTGAAGGTGCGTGGGACAATGACCAACTTCCTAGGCTGAATTTGCTGCATTGCCTAATAGAACATCCTGAGGGTTACCAATGCCTAGCATGAACCTTGAAAATCAGCTTTGCCACAGGAAAAAAAAACAACTTGCAAAACCACATCCCAAGCAGAGAACATGATCCAGAAGAGACACACGGGGTAAACAGGGACAGAGAAGGAACTGCCTCATATACACACCATCCCTTCCCTCCACATGCCCAGTGGGGCAGGGAACAGCAGTAGCATGGAGGCAGAACAGCAACTTGAGGTGCCTCCAGAGTTAGAAAACTACATCAAGAACAAAGGCTGTCAGGAAACCCTACATACAGCATTTCCCTGTAGTTCAGCTAAAAGCTCTCTGCTTCCTTAAAAAACTGGTATTGCACATGCAGAGTTATGCATTTTGTCTAAGGAGGACGTGAAGGAAGGAGGAGGGAAAGGAGCTGAACTCTCAAGTCTAAGGCTGAATTAAGCTCCTGAATGCTAAGTACTACTGCATTAACTACCTTGCTTTCACCATGGCAAGAAGGACAGCTCCTCATTTGACTTCAGCATCTTATCCTTTAATATATACAGAGAAGAGATGAGGTCATTCTCCTTTCCAGCATATTATCTTTCTTATGCCTGATATTGTTAAGCAATGAAAACATAACTTGCTCCCCAAAAAATCATTACAGCATTTTATTTCCTAACTAAGCAAGAATATTAGCAAGGTCCCTACATATTAATAGGATTTCTCTTCAAACAAGTCAAAACACCACTGAGCCAAACAGTGGTTATGAGTGACTAGACACCATGAAAGCAAGCTTTCAGGAAAAGATGCTTTTACTGTCACAGTAGGTTCTGTAACACCTCAGTACAGAACTCACTGTTACAGTGGAGGAAAAGAAAAATAAGAAAAAGGCAATAAAGCAGTAAACTGACTATGAGCACACAGCAATACTACTCTTAAACACTAAAAGAGCATTTGTGGGTGAAGGACGGACAAGGAGTACACCACGGTACTCTCCTCTTGGCTTGTTTCCTGCCTGCTTCCTGCCAATCTAGCCCCTTCTGCTTGTCATTTCTTGGCTAATTGTGAGCTCACTCGCTTTGATGCTTGCACCATCTGAGAGGAATGACAGTCCCTTGAGTAATCCTTCCGACTGCTCTTTCTTTACCTTCCCCCTCCATATGAAGCAAGGAGAGCATGGCACCAGCTGAGTCACAGGATCCCTTTAGTCTCCCATACCAGTAGAGCCGGGAATTGCCACAAGCTCAATGCTTTACATGCCACACCAGATAAAGAAGTGTCCTCTTCCATCTCTGCCTTCCTCCTGCACCTCTAGCAAGCACAGGGCAGCAGGCACGTGAAATTCTGCTCTCTGCATTTCAGTGGCATTCAGTCACGCTCGGCGTGTAACCCAGCAATCTGTTTAGACATCACAGTTCAGAGCCAGAGGAGCCTGGGGCGGAGCCCTGCTTACACCAGAGGAGACAGCTTGCCAGCACAGCTCTGAGCTGCCTTCCAGAAGAGAACAAGCAAGAGCAGCAGAGCAATCTCAGCCCATTTCCCCCAGCATAAAATACACCACCAAGCACTCTTCCTACCAGCATAACTTTTCCCTGAACAGGGTAGATAAAAGTATCCTCACCTCCCATGCAACGCATTTCCTTATGCCAGAAAGATATTTCAACACAGATGAGGCCAAAAATACAATGATACTTGAATAGAGACAGTTGTGTGACACAGGAGATGCATTGCTCCTGTGAAGGCTCTTGTTGCTACTAGAAACCAGACTGGGGGAGGGACAGAGAAGAGAACCATAAACTGTATTTCTTCACCTACTTGACTACATTTCTTCTCTTACATGCTTTTCAGCTCAGTTGGGGTGAGCAGGATCGCTCGGTCCACCCCACATCCAAAATGGAGTGAGCACTGGCCCAAAGAGCCCCTTCCTACAGCCAGTCATGCTCAGGAAGGCAGGAGGAGCACAAAAGGCAGGAATGCAAAGGAAACAGAGCCTCACACACACTGTCACCAGCAAAGAGGGGCACGGAGTGCTTAGATGCTAAAACACGTCCCCCGAATAAGGGATGACTGAAGGACCCCCGGTGCAGCACTAAGACAGCCAAAGAGATAAGGGAAATGGAAGGGAGGGGCAAAGGAAGCACAGAAAGGTGCTTCTAACCCCCAGCCCACTAGGGAGGGGAGCTTGACCAAAATGGTGCCCTTAACCTCCTGAATTTTGTGTTCTTGTTCCCAGCCAGCTTTCTCGTAAAGACTTGCCTTTTGCTAACCACCTCCCTGCAAAAATTCCTCACCAGAGGCAAAAGAAAAGGAACCCTCTTGGCTGACACAGGGAAGAGCAAACAACTGCATTGCTGATTTTCAGTCCCACATCCTTGAACAGTGAATTGAGACGTAAAACATGAGCATTTATTTCAGGAGGGCGAGAGAACGATGAAAAGAGAAATGCCTGAAAATGACGACTCCCCTCATCGTAATTTGATCTCATTGTGATCCTTCTGAATGGGTCCTTCTGGAGAATTTCTCCCCCCCACCCTAACTGCTTCTCAATGACCCCACAAGGATCACGTTGTGTTCAGCAGACTCAGTGACCCCAAGGCAGGTTTGCAGCATGAGTGAGTGTGCTAAAGCCTATAGAAAGCAACAGGAATGCAGAGGTAGAGCTGTTGCTGCAACCTCAGTTCACCCCTATTACTAGGGTACTGCAGGAGCTCTGAACACTTTGCATATTACGTGATGCAATACCCTGACAGAACAGGGTGAAATGAGGACAAAAGCAGCATCCTTTGCAGCCTCAGTAATGTGCTTCACAGGGTTTGATCAATGCTGGAACCTGCAAGGAATTCTGGATGTTGCTATACATCTTTCCCTCCCTCCATCTCCCTTGAGAACAGGAAAAAAAAAAAGAAAAGAAAAAAAGAGAGAGAGAGAGTCGAGACCCAAAATAAATCAATACTATACGAAGAAAATAAGGACGTGCAGACACACACACGTGAAACTTTCCCGAATTCCGAGGCACAATCACGGCGGTAGAGAGGAGCGAGCCGGCCCCGCCCCGCCCGCATTGCCGCGCGGCCCGGGCGCAGCCGTGGAGCGCTCCCGCCACCTCGCGGCCCCAGCGCCGCACAGAGCCCGCCCAGAGCCCGCCCGACCCTCAGAGTCAGCAGCGACCGGAGAGCGGGGGAAGCAGGCAAAGATCCTGGACGAGATCGCGTAAGAAAATAAACCCCACCTGATCTTAGAGGTCGTCCTAACCTTAATTTTTCTATTTTTCTATTCAAAAGGTTCTTACGCCTTAGAAAAGCTATTTCCTCTTCTTGGTAAGACATGATGTAACAGGCAGAAGAAGAACAGAACAGAGCACAGAGGCGTTTCGTGTCCTGTGCTGACCCACCAGGGCAGGCACACAGCCTCCTTTAACACAGTTTCTAGGAACAGAGAGTGCTAGTTACACAGACACTAAGGCTACTCAAAAACCACTTCACCCAATTGAAGGCACAAGAGCATTTAGGCTTCAACTCCACTGCATCTGCAGCAAGTGAGGATAAAGTCTGGGTGCAACTACAAGTCAAAGGAAAACTTATCCCTTACCTGGAGAAGCTTACTTGAATAGGCCCAAGAGAAAATACGCTGCATCAGGGCACAGTAACTCGAGCCATGGGACTCCACAGTATCTACCAACCTCCCACCCACTTACCTCCCCATTGCTCAGATTTTACTTGTTTATCATCTCTTTCCACATACCAAGGACCATGGGGTGCTACTGCATTGATTATTAAATTATTAATTATTAAATGCCACTGCATTATCTGATCCTATGGCAGCACATCAGACTAAGCACCCCTACCCTCCATTCACCTCTCTCCACTTGTGAGCACAAGCACCTGCCTGGAATCCCAGGGAAGCAATTGGCAAACTATTCCACCTGGAAACTTTCCCCAGCACATCAGTTCCTTCACTCAAGCATGCAGTTAAAGGCATACGAGCACTGAGTGGTGGCTAAAAGTATGGAGATGCTCTGACCTCCTAGGAGGGGCAGTCCTGGACCATCCTGCCACCAGCCCTACCCACCCAGGCTGCCCCTTTGTCCTGAACAGCTGCGGAGCCACTCAAGGCACTGACCACCACCAAAGCAAAAGCTTTTCACAGAAGTTTTACACTGTTGTTTGCCCTGTAAAAATCCCTTTTGTTATACAAGCCTGAGAAGAGATGAGCCCTCCTAGTTCCAGCGAGGAATGAGACTGGCTCAAGCCAAAAGTGCAACTCATGTCCCAGCACAGCAGAGTGGCAGGGATGAGCAGGCGGGTATGAACAGGTCTGCATCAACTTGCACTGGTGAGGAAAAATTTGGTCATAGAACCACACCTGGAGCACAGAAACTGCAGCCTGAGAGAACAAATCAAGGAATAAAATGGAGTGCCCCACTGCTGGGAGATTTAGCCCTTTAAAAATCCTAATACCTACCAAGAGTTTCCTTTGTCACACAAAGGCAATCAGTTCCCAAGCAGTGCACACTAATAAACTAAAAAGAAACACTTTATCTCCTACCTCCTTTTTAATTATTTTTAATACTGCTCTTCGCATGGCCTGCATTTAAAGACAAATTAAGTGTCACTGAGGTTTCAACTTTGAAAGACGCCACTCATCTGCATTTCGATTTTGCTACACCAGCTAGAAGGCCACACTACAGACACTGGCATACTGACAAATTAGCATAATCTTTGTGGCTTCCCGAAACTATATTAAACTCTTTACCAGGAAAGGCCTTTTGTTAGTACACATGTAACTTTTTAAAGCCTTTACCAAGGTATGTTCCTTCCCGAAGTTGCACCCTCTGCTGACACCATCACACCGTGGAAAGCCTCAGCACACGGTGCACATACACGGGGCAGTGCATTCACCAGGATTGCCAGATGGAAAACCAGACGGCTGATGCTCTCTGCTGCTGCTGTTCTCCTTCAGAGAGGCCACGTGGATGCCCATGGTAAGGATATCCACAGAGGATCCTCTGGGAAGAAAGACTGCTTCTAATACATCCATCACATTCAATCTTCAGTCAGAAATTTGCTCTGCCACAGCAAATTAGTTAGCCATAGCAAATTAATTAGCCATAGCATAGTTTGCCATAGCAAACCGAACAGCACTTTACTGGAGGGATGGCACAGGTTTAAATATCTACAGAGCCCCGGGCACCACGAACTCAGATGTTGCCAGATGTACTACAGAAAAGGACAAGAGCAATGTGACAGGGCAGTAACAAAGAGAAAATACTGTCTTTGGGACCTAGTACAGAACAGGAAGAGCCAAATGGAATAACCATGGGACCATATGGAATCTGAACATGGCTATCATTTAGCACTGCAAGCCCAATCCTAAATCAGACATAGACACTGGACTATATTAAATGTAATTATCAGAGCAATTGATACTGGGTTTAAAGCCCATGTGAGAACAGAAACCCAGCACACCTTAGCTTCTGGTAGGGAGAAAACACTCCTATGTATGACCTTCCAAGATAGAAAGAAAAGTTACAGACAGGATAAATGCACACAGCAAACATCTAAACAACAAAGTGAGTTTATGGCAGAATAGCTCTCTGCATTATTCAGTACAGTGCTCTCAATTCAGTCCGAGAAGCCCTAAAGCCAGATTTATTCTGCTGTCAAACCATGGCTTGAGTTCACTCTACTGGGAGGTTACAGCCTTGGATTATACACTTCAACTACAGGCAGCAACACACCCAAGCAACTCAAGTAGGAATATTATCAATATAGTTGACAAGAGGTAGATTATTAAAAGAAAAAAAAACCTGTCATATTGTTAAGTGCAGAGAATTCTAACTTGGGTTAGAAGAAACCTCCTTTACACAGATTTTGTATAGAAATTATCATGCTCACTTGCTGAGAATGGCTGAGCCACTGAATGCTTCCCAAAAGCCGTATTTGCTAATTTGAAAAAAAAACCAAAAACCCCCAAAAAACAAAAAAATCAAACAAAAAAAACCCCCAAAAAACCCACCAACACACCAATTTGACATACACTAATGACAGAATCAGTATGGGAAACCAGAGAGTCTGGTTACAAGCAATCCAATACAAGGCTTCAGGACCCTGCCTAAGAACATTCTCAGCTCTTCATCCATGTCATGCTTCACACATTGAAATTCTTAGTCTGCAAAACAGTCAGTGAGAATACCATAAAGCTTCACTGAGTAACCTGCTACAACCAGCTTCAGAAGCCATCAAGGAATATCCAAACTGAAAACACTCTAAAGAGGGTGAAACCTTCCACAAGGTCCATTTTCCAACCTCAAAGAGATTTTGAAAGCTCCAAAAACCTATTATATTCTCTGTAATTGTAGGAATGCAGACTAATGAATGCCCTGTATCCGAGCCAGGCTTCCTAAACAGCATGTGTAATTCCACTTTCCCACAACACAGGGTCTTTGTGCAGCATGAGGGCACACGCACAAGGGTTATACAGGAGCAGGATAGCCACCAGGTTAAATTGTAGCTCATTATTATTGTTACTGATAATAAGGCCTGTAACAAGAAAGGAGAAGCCACACTGACTCCCTTTATATTGCACACAAAAGCAAAAGAAATGATCAATTTGTCCCCTGGCTACCTCCTTGAGGGATGTCACTTGGGCAGAAAGGAAGCATTGGGCAAGCCAGCAGTCAGCAAGAGGAAGGAGACAAGTCTGAGTCACAGAGTTGCTGCCCTCAGCAGATGTGGGGATCACTCCACTACAGACAGATCAACCTTTGGGAGACACTAATGCTCAGTGCATCCATTCTTGCACTTATCTACTTCCTATAGGCTTAGAAGCAGAAGAGGTGCAAAGATGTGTCTGACCTCTCCAAGAAGTCCATGCAAAAAGACAGCAAGGCTCCACAGCCAGATCTTGGATAACATCATCCTTACAGTAGCCTCTAAACCAAAGTAGTAGTGTTATGTTGACAGATATTAAGGTATTAAAATAATAAAATTAAGCTGATTAAGAAAAAAAACAAGTTACAGATTCATACAGCACATACTGAAACTTGGATTACACGCAGGCTCTCAACCTTCAAGTCTGATTCCAAGATACTCTGTGGAACAGCCTATGATAAACCAATGTTAGTAAACAGACCCTGGAATATGAGTGGTGGGTTATCATGGCATTTAGCTAGGAGTGAGAAACCCAGTCCTTACTCAGAAGTTATTATGCATAGATTTATTACCAATAATCCTTGCAATGCTAGAAAATTCACTACAACCCTACAAAACCTGCACAAAGAAACACACAAACAGGGAAGTAACTTAAGGTAGAGCGCAAAAGTAAGAGTATAGGAAAATTAAGCAGTAGGAGCAAATAATGCCACAGCAAACACATAATGATGAGGGAAGCTCTGGCACATGTCCTGGAGAAAGCCAAGCTGCTTTGCCTTCTGCACTAGCTAGCAGGTCTAAAAGGTCACACTTGGCACCATATGAACTCATCATAGCAAGCTGTTACAGCTATGACCCCCTCAAGCATTCCTCCATGGAGACATCTCCCACAAGAGCTCCTCCCTGCCTGTACACAGCTTCCATCACATTCCTGTAAACACATACGTGCTGACTAACTTCGCTCTACAGAAAAAAATTTAAAAAAAAACCAACAAAGAAAGTTACCTTCAGTTCCCTGACCCTTCCTATTTTTTTGCTCACAGCTACTGTAAGAGACCTGAAAAAACAACCTAGTCCTCTGAAATGCCCCAAGCCTGTGATTCCCAGCAAGACTGGAGCACACTCAGCCCGTCCCAGGGCTGGGCCAAGCTGAAGCAGCTGCAGCCTCCCAGTTCTCGTCATACTGGTCCTACAACTCGCACAGCGCCGATCAGGCTGGCTATGGCTGCTCCCAAGCGTATTTCAGATCAAGGCTCGCTGCCAGGGTAACTCTTAACACAGCCATCATCACTCCATTACATCCACGTCATCCTGTCTCTAAACTTCTCTTAGGAGGAAAGCTTCTCCCGAGTGCCAGCACCGGTTCAATCCCACAGCAGCGGCAGCCGGCATTTTCAAAGTGGGTCATCCTGACACGTTTGGAGAAGGCCTGGATCACACTGCAGTGAAAAGGAGGAACAAACAGGTGGCAGGAGAGAACAAGGCACATGAAGAAACTGGTGACTACCTCCCCCCTCCCAGCACAGCAGCAAAAATTTGTCCAGGATAACACAGCTACCTTAGATAAGACATTCTTTTCCTGGATACTCTCCAACACATTCTTCAGGCTTTTTTTTTGTTTGTTTGTGGGCTTTGGAAAAAAAACAACAAACCAAACAACAAAACAAAACACAACAACACAATCTAGTGTATCTTTGTTACAATCCATCCAAATACACACCCTAGTTCTCTCAAACTAAATTGCTTTCCTGACTCCACTACTGTGAAAGGGTTAAAAATTCATCTTAATTTAAATATGCATTCAGGATCCAGAAATATCAACCTGCAGCAATAATGATGAAAGAAGTGCTCTGAGATTTCCACACAGCTCTGCAACAGCAACTAGCACAGCAGATGACAAACAAAGGGGAAACTGCAGCTAAGTTTGAGGCAACTCAGCCATTTCAGGGATACACCCTTAGCCTTTGAATGCTGGTTATCTTCCCTCTGCTATTCATAATATCGCTACTATAAGCATCAGAAGTTGCCTTAGTTAAAATGAAAAATTCCATTCCTTCACCTTCATCTTTTGAGCATTTTCTGCAGTACAGTGGCTGCAGCTGCCAGGAAAAGTAGCCATGACTATTATTTCTACAGCTAAATTCAAGCAGAATCTTAAATTAAACACCAAATCTTTCATTTTTGAATTCATAGAGATTAATTCTTCAGCTACTGTATTTACATCCAAGCTTCACAGCTGCCAGGTTCGTTGCATAATATGAAATTTGGATTAGGGATAAACATAAACCCAATTCTGCTTTTACATTAATCCTTTTTGCTGCCACTAGGACAGACAACAAACTGATATTTCTAGGTAAGGAGCATACACAAACAGCACAAACTTAAGTTTTTTGGGTTTTTTTTTTTTGCTATCTTCACTTGAGCAACGAAAGGTCAGCATGTACCTTCAGGAGACAATCACAGCTCCTGAAGTCCACCCCTTAGAGACCTAGCAGCTCTTTTTTCAGTACTCATACTTTTACTACTACCAAAAAAAAAAAAGGAAATCAACACCTCAACAAGTAAAACCTTGGACACAAACAAGCAAAAAAATCCCAAACAGGAGAAGCACAATCCATACGCGTCTTCCTTCACAACCTCCCACAGCACCTAGCCAACCATAAAAAAAACCCCAATATAAGCTCAGCTAAGAGTTCAACAATATTTTTTTCTCTCTGGTAGCAAAGCCTAAGCAGCTCCTACTCCCCCATCCCTGGCTAAGGTGGTTGCATTTTTACTGAGCACCAACATAATCTCTTGTGGAGTCACAAACCAGGCCACAACAGAGGATGGAGGGGAAAGTGGATTCAAAGTAAAATAACAATTTCAACTGTTTCAAGGACCCAGTTTAGGGCATGATGGAGAGGAGGGACTTAAAAACAGCTTTTCTGATACATACAACACTATATCCTCTGCCTCGCTGCTGCTGCTGCCTGAGGAAGGGAGCCTGTGTGCTGGGGAGGATGTGGCTCTCAAATATCTCTGAAGCAATATTCCCTTCCATTTTTAAACACACCCTGTAAATAGGGGCTTTTTTTCTAAAAGGGAGATTTGGAGATCAGCACTTTCCCCTGTCTACACTTTCTCATTTGTGGTTTTCTGCTCATATTTATTTATTGCTAGGCCACTCTACACCCCATGGAAAATGAGAGCTAATGACAATAGTGATGGAGTTATATGTTCACAGAATTCACAGGACAAAGTAAGTAAGCCAAGGGGAAAAGTCTATGTCCAAACAGAAGCTCTTCTTAAAACAGCTATGGCTCAAATACACACTGAAAACAGAGGCCAGCCACACAAATCATGATCAGACACACGCAGTAAACCTTAGAAGACATTTTTATGTTCTTTATTCTGATAGCCACTTTAAATTAGAGAATAGACAAAACAGATTTCCAAGTTTGCTCAACATTCTCTTTAGAAAAAAAACTAAAAAGTAATCCAGAGTCCATTTTATGCAAAGATTAACCCTTGAACTAAAGCTGGAGACAGACTCTGGCCACTTAAACCTGCAACCTGCCCTCAGAAATGTTGGCATTCACCATCACAACAGAGAAGAGCCACCAAAACTCACCTGCACCCTAAGAAGGCTGCTGACACACTAAGGACCAGGGCATACTTTAAAATGTGGGCTTTTCAAATCCTGAATGCCAACTCATAACTTCTTATGGTGGAGCACCACACGCTCCCCAGCAGTTCCCCAGCCTGTGGCACAGTTAACTAAACCTTGCCCATCCAAACTCCACGGGGTTAATATCTTCAGTAACCATAGCAACCAGCACTTCTTCCTCCATCAGAGCCTCAGTTGGCACATTACTGCCTTCCCAGCATCAGCTTTTGCAGCACGTTTAGGGACGGCTCCCTTTCCCCCAGCCACAGGGTGTGGCCAGGTACATTAGGAGGGAGAATGTAGTTGTTTCACTTTTATTCTGGCATTTCTCTGTCCTCATGTTTCCTGGGTCTTTCTATTTCCCCTCCACAGAGGGAAGGAGGATATCTAAATTCCTCCCATGTGCACCAAGGCAGACATGATGTAAAGCAGGGAGCCAGCTGCAGCCTCAAAAGAGGAGATGCCATAGCATAACATAGGAAGGGGCTGGTGAATGTTGAAGTTGGCAATGCCAATCAGCCATCAGGTCAAAAAGAAGCAGCATTGCAAGACCAGAAGATTCAGTTGCCATCCATGACCCAGTGTCCCACAGGTATTAGGAACAGTGTTTGCCTGCTCCATGACACTCCAGGAACTGAAAATCCACTGGAGATATCCACCAAGATATCAGTGAGAAAACAAAACTCCCATCTAGCACTGCACATATTCTGTCAAGAAGAGAGATGAAAAATTACTTTCAAAGCAGAACTTATCACCAGCAAAACAATACATCTTTCCTTCTAGTAGTTCACCTCTGAACTGCAGATGCATAAAAGGAATAATCACACCCTACCCTCTCACCTGGTGTCCATGCCTCACTCCTGGGCAGCTGCTGCATGCCAACACTTGCTCATTTCTAAACCAACCCAAAGCCATTTTTTTGGTTCTGCTCACTGGCGCACTTGGCACAGAGAGAGACACTGCTGTTTTATTAATAGCTTCATGCTGGCCCAGCTCGATCCTGTGCAGGGTTTCCACAGCATCGTTACAATGCATTTTTCACCATTTCCCCTCCTCCTTCACCACGTGCCACTCCAAGAGAGCAGATGCCTGTCTCCCACCTAGCTGTTCCTGCTCCTCAATGTCGCCTTGCTCAAGGCATCACCATTCTTCCTCCTATGTCCTTCCCCACCCTCTGTGACAGTGTCCCAGCACAGCCAGAACAGCTGCCCTCCATGGCACCGAGTGCACAGAGCCTCTTGGGAGTCTCACTTCGAGAGCAAGCTCTTTGTGAGAGGTGTGACCCAGCCACAGCACAGGGTATATGGAGCAGAACTAGAAGGGGAGCACAGTTATTTTAAGTCCAAACAATCACTTACTGCATTTTTTTTATCTTCAAAAGAGACAAGACAGACTTCTAGTTTTTGGGCTAACTTTGTGACTACTGTGGTGGCACTGCTATGCAAGCGACCCCTCATAGGCAGAAGTCTGGCAGTAGATATCAACCATGCTGGCAACACTCAACTGTGGTATTAATATGGGCAAGGTAGTAAGTGGTTTGTATCCAGGATTAATGGTTAACAAGGCAGAGGATAAAAAAAAAAAAATCAGCAATGTGCCGACGCATGCTTTTGCTTTCATCTTCTCTATTACATCCATCTCTTCATGACATCCAAGTAAAAGGTTTCCCCAGTATGATTAAAACATTTCTTCAGCACACAGGGTGCACAGGACCCAAACAAGCTTTTAACTAATCGTGTGAGCCTGGAGCATCAGGTACACAGATACCCACCAGGTCTTGGCTGACACACTGGTCTTTGCAGGATTCATTTCAGCACCTTCCAGGAGACCCTCCCACAACCTTCAACAGTCTGGCCAGCCCTCTGCCAAACCCATCAGGTGCACTGCTCTGAGCATTGTCACAGATGTGCTCAGTGGTTTTTAGCACAGATTCCCTTTAACAAGGGTGGGTTGCACAAGTTCCACTGAACGCACAGAACTCTCCTGCTCATGAGAGTTACAGTTCACTCTAAGGAAGAGACAGCATGTGCTGCTTCCATCTTCGTGCTGAGCCACAGCCACAGGAACAGAGAAGAGTTCTGTGACTTGCAGGCACAGGATGGATTCAAGGCTTTGGAGTACAAGCACAAGTAATCACAGGTATCTATGTGCTGCTGATGGGAAGACTTGCTCACCCACACTTCAGCCTGAAGAGCAGTGTTGAAATGGATGTGCTAGCTGGGACTCAGGCATACAGCCCAAGGGGCTACACCAACCTCCTGGAGACCACAGCTCCCTCCACTCACAATTTCACATTGCCAATGAATGATCTTCCCCTCCAAGGATAACACATCACAAAATCCCATGGTTTAAAAAGGCATCAAGAAATATGAGAATTCATCACTTCTCTGGATAATTTCCAGTAGTCAATCTCCAAAAAAAACCTCCACACACTCGGACATTTCATTTCAGTCTGTGTGGGCTTCTTTTGCAGCCATCTATTTGTATTATGTGTGTCTCTTATTATGTCAAAATTTCTCTTTGAGAGAATAATTGACAATAGTCCCCTTTCAGTCTCTTTTCAGAAAGCTAAATAGATGGAGTTTGCTCCAGCTTCTGCTTCCAAATTGTTTCAGCAGCTCCTGTCTCATCCTTTTCTCAGCTTTTAAACACTAAAGCCAAGGTTCATTCCCCTGAATGCTGCTGGATGGAGAGGCAGCAAACTGCTCCAGTGACTACCTCACTCTACACCCACATCATCTTCTGGGTCAAGCAGGACACTGGGAAGCTTTGCTGAATTACATGCCCACTGTTTCCCCAAGATTGCTCTCTAAGCCATTTCTTTCCAAACATCAGGCTTGATGTAGAAAGCCAGAGATTTCAGTACTGAGATTCATAACCCTGCAGTTGGGTCATTAAGAGCCCATTGCACTGGCAGCAGTCCAAGTAAGGAAAAGACCCAAAGCACTCAACAAGACTGTCAGTAGCATTAATTTTATTTACCATCCTGTCAGTCTACGGCTCATCCACAATTCCATATCAATTCCCACATCACTGATGGAAATGCTGATCATCACCAGTCCTCTCACACATCCCCATGGACATCATTTAATTAGGATTCACTATCAATGATGCCAAGACTTGTCAATGAACTTCAGAGTAGCTGGAGAGACCTCCTGTCCCCTGATGTTCTTTCACCATAAACCATAAAGCAGATTGAGAACTCTGCTTGTAATACACTTAGTAAGTGCTCTACAGCCACTGCAGAGCACTGGTGTTTTGGAGGAAGTTCCCATGTTTTGCAAGGAAGGGGGACTAAATCAGGCTGTCATGCAATCAGTGCCTAACAGCTCTCTTGAATACATTAGAGCAATGAACTTATTTCTACCAATCAATCATTTTTAGTTTCAAAAATACAAAAGCTCCTACCTTCATCAGAATTTGTTTTTCACAGTTCATTTTTAGGAAATGACAGATAGACAGGAATACCTGACTCCTTTCAAAAGAATCAGCTCAGATTGACACAAAACTAAGCTATGATCAACCAGCCCCTACCCTGTTCTCTCACCCCCTGCACAGCTGCCTTCTTCCCATCTGCCACTCCAAGGTCCCCTCAGCCACCTCTCACAATGCTCCTTTGGATTTTTACTACTACTAGATATCTAATTTCTTAACTCCATCTCTTTGTATCAAATAGGCACCTGGGAGGTATTTTTTGTGCCATGTATGGTGAAACAGTCTCATACTTCACTTTCCCAAACTCCAAATGAATTTTACTATTTTTTTGCTGTACCTCTTTTGGAAGGTGAACTCACTGGTGAGTCTTATACTCTTACTAAAATGTTGAATATTTTAAGAAATTCATTCTAGCCCTCCTCTTATATTCACATTGTTTTCCCCAACTTTTTTACTGTACTAACAGACAACTGCCACCCAGTTTTTATTTATCAATGTCATACTACTTTTTTAACTACCTCTTATGTTTGTGACATCTTTTCAGCAGATAGTATACCCTCTCTATGCCCTATGAGTATATTTTTGTGCTAATTATCACAGAACACTCAGTTAAGGATTATTTTACTCAATTCCACATATCTTCCCTCCTTTTCCTCCTCCATTCTGTCTTCTCTCTTCAAGAAACCAGTTTCCCATCAGGGAGGAGTTAAAGGTTCCAAAGCTGAGCTGAGATTCAAAAGATACTCAGACTTGAGAGGCAGCTACAGGAATCCTGTGTCACAGACATGAACAGTCACTCCTTTTGGTGGCAGCAACTATTTTTTGCTGTTACACCTTTTAAGAGGTTTCTAGCTGTAAATAACTGTCAAATACATTCCTGTTCTCATCAGTCTTATTTATTTCAGCATCCAATAGCCAGCAGGGAGCAGACAAGGAGAGAAGGCAAGCATGATGCTTGCAAAGCCCCTTTTATCTGCAGATCAGTACCGTCCTCCTTCTGTAATTTAAGGGGCAACTTCCTCAGTGGAACAAATGCCCCAGGGCAGAGCACAGGCCTTTCATGACAGAGCCAGTTGGTGCACAATCTCTGCTGCCTT
The DNA here is from genome assembly GCA_013397295.1 of Polioptila caerulea. Taxonomy (NCBI): domain Eukaryota; kingdom Metazoa; phylum Chordata; class Aves; order Passeriformes; family Certhiidae; genus Polioptila; species Polioptila caerulea. The sequence goes on along the minus strand of VYXF01003127.1, from coordinate 41,790 downwards.
AACTTGCAAATGCCACTACATCTTCATATGTGCCTTATGATGCATCCCAGGCCTTGGGTCTAGGGGAAAATCAGGTATTCACTCAATAATGCTACCACAAAAACTGCAGAGGAACAGGAATGCACGATTCTCATTCTTGGCCCCAGAATCAGAAAGGATAAAAAAAACCCAACAAGGTATAAGCACAAAGTCAAAATTAGCTCTTTTCAGCTCCCTCCCCCAAAAGTGCTTAGGTTTAGTTACTGCATTCAAACAGCAGCCCTTTAATCAAGGAGTCCTACTTATTCATGAGGAGAACTGTAGCTAGACAAGCCTTTCAAACACTAGCTCTGCCATCTGGCAGCAGCACTGAGACTTGTTCCCAGACACACACAGAGCGCTGTTAATTGCCCTCACGTGGAATTGCAAGGCACTGCAATTGTTCTGGCATTTCAAACCTCCACGGGCTCCAGATGTGGATTTGTCTTTGTGGAGGAAAAGGTACTACTAATTACCAAATATTTCCTGGACTCCCGATCCCCCAACACTTTTCATTTTGCTCTCCTCAGTTATTTCTGTCGTCTTCTACAGCACCGACAGCAAAAAAAGCTGATTGTGTAGGCCTGCAGATGAGTATCTTAAAGAATTCATACCACAGAATAATGTTTGTCACATTTCTCTTGCTTTCCCTGCCCCCGTGGATTTGACACTGAGCAGCTGCCCAGTGGAGAACAAAGATCATCTGGGCTTTGCTTTGCAGGCTTTTCTTTATTCAGATTAATTTCAATTCATAATGGAAAGGTCACAGACATAACCTCTCTACCAAAAGTGGCAACTTTGCATTCTTGAAATGATACATGTAAGGAAAGGAGGGAATAAAAGTAGTTGAAGAGACTTACATTTTGCCTCAGACAGATTCTGGTTAGGTGACCAGACCAGCATGCCGAGATTCTCTCTCTCCTGACTTCGCCTTGCAAGTTTGGCTTAAGAGAAAACAGATACAAACCAAGTTACAGAGAAAGTAATATCAGATGCAAAATGGATACAAAAGCGACTTATCACACATCTGCAACTTTTAATCAAGATATAAAACCATCCACAGAGTTTAAACCCCATCTTCCCATTCAGACCTGAGGCTTTTCCTTGTTTCTTCAATGCATCACCCTCTATATAACATGACAGATACCACACACTCTCAAGCAGTACACTAAGCAGCATACGTTAGATCTAAATTAAAAGTTAATTAATGTTTCTCTTGCAGCACACTTGATTATTTTTCTTCCAGCCATCATTAAATGAAAAAGGGAGGAGCTAGGCTCAGGCAGCAGGCTCCAAGCCGTGGACATCATGAGACTGCAGTGTGCAGACAGATTAACCCTTCAGGGTAGGCACATGCATAAAACCTCCCAAACTACACGTCTGAGCACCTCCTGCATAGTCCCAGCAGCCCTTCTGTGCCTCCATCCCCCACACAATCAGGAATGCTCACCCAAGTGACACTGGGTCCCTCAGGTCACAATCAGGTCCCAGTCTCACCTGCTCCAGAGAAACCCAAATGCATTCACACCCACACTGAGACATGCACCCACACTCAGACAAGTCTGTTTTTAACCAGCTTAACACCTAGCTGGCAGGAGAGCTCTGAAAGTCTCAAGTGAAGATCCACAGCTGCACATAGTTCAAAAAAGCAACTTCAAGCTAAGGTATGTTTCAAGAACAAGCTCTTGTCAATTCTGATGATGTTCGGCCACAAGCAGTCAAAAGAGGAAGAAGAGGATGAGAAGAGAAAAAAGGAACTCCCTCCTTTGAGTCAGCACACACAGAGCCAGCTCAACCACCCACCCTGGCAGAGAGAAACTTGCAAATCTTGTTATGAATGAGTACCTACAGTACTATTTCCACTATAAAATGCCACATAACGCTCAAGTTTTATGCAATATTTCAACACAATGCTCTTTTCTCCGAGCTGTGCAATTACACATATAACCACCATTTCATGATGCATTGCAACAGGTCAGAAAAGATCTACTAACACAAAGTTACAGTACTATGAACACTCGTGGTTTCACCACTGTTTTTAACCTGAAATCTGCTCAGCTAAGAACAGTCAGGGTTTAGATGACAAAAATATTCAACATTAAAGCACAGATAGCATGTATTAAAAATAACCACCTGTCAGCAACATATTTAGACTGAATTAGCAGGGGGTTTTTTCCATGATAGACAAGAAGACTACCTTTCACTCGGGTTTTTGGGAAGGTTTTGCATTGTTTTAGGCAGGTTAACAACTGAGCATGCAAGGTATTTTGCATACTCAGCATGTTCATAACTTTCTACACTAGGCAAAAAAAAGGAGTGAGAAGAGACAACATCCTCTGTTGGCAAGAGATGGGAGGTGAAGACCAGACACAGAACACAAAGACTGTCTGAAATCAAAATTACAAGTCCTGAAACATTTGGCATTAAATTTTACCTTCTTCCTCATTTCAAGTCTAGGCAGGAATGCAAAGAAGGAGTCAACCCTAAGCCTCCCCTTTATCAAATTTTTCTCCTCACTCTCCTTATCCAGGACGGTCTGTTCTACTAAAGTCTAACATGGGGTTCAAAGAACAGAAAAGTAAAAAGTCTCTCTCCTCACTTTAACCTATACTGAAAAGCACACTCTTACCCCATAAAAATATTCAAAAGACAGAAATCATCAGTCAAGCCTTGATGAATTTAAACACTTCCACCCAAATCCCAACACATCCTCAGTACCCACTGCAGCTCAGGAGTCTGATGCCCAAACACAGCCACGTGAGGTGTAACACAGGCATGTCAGCCTGCCTTTAGCACAGCCTCACTCACTGAACTGGCAAAACCCATCTAAATCAGCAAAAGGAGAGAGTTTGCTCCCAGTTTAGCAGTCTGAACCTCCTCTGCTCTGGAAAACATCAGGCGCACATCCCAGCCCAGCTGCCCCTGCCAGGAGCAGTGCACCACTAGCTCAGCTCTCCCACAGTAAGTTGAGTTTAACCTCCCATGGTTAAAACCCCAAGTCAGGCTGTGACCTGAGCCAGCCCTAGGAGGTGATAACCAGTGCAGGGAAGTACTGCAGGACCTCATGGCACCCCAAAGCAGAGTGGTGAAATGTGTTCCTCCTGCTCCATCGCAGCTCCACAAGTACCCAGGAACTCCCTCTGCCAAGGAAATGCCTTGGGTTAGGAGCTACCTCCTTCTTGTCACACATTCCCTCCCTGGGCAGCATACACAGAGGTGCCTGCAGATGCTGGGCTTCATGCCACCCTCAGGACTCCCTTCTGCCCCATTCCCATAGCCCAGTGTCCTCCTCTCTCCAGCACCAACCTGCCAAGTTACACTGGGCTCATGAACGGGTGTGAAGCAGCACCTCCAGTGTTCCTGCACTTTTCCCCCACTCCACCCAAGCCCACACCTATCCACCCTCAGGCCTCATTCCTTGACAGCTATAGAGGCCAGTCCAAGGCACACAGTAGGGTTATGCTGAAACCCATGCTTTTCTTCAAAGGGCAGGAGCACCTAAAGGCCAACAAACATAGAAAGATGGGAGTGTCAAACATCCAAAAAAGCTGATACTCCCTCTCTACATTCCAAGATGCTTGCCAGGTCCTTCACCTTGCAGCACCACACCCTCCCCAGCACCCCTTCTCAAGCCCACAGCCCCACATTTACTGTCCCTCATATGTGAGGCAGATAGGACAGGCATTCTTCCAAGTACAGTGCTGACCCCACTGTAAATACACACAGCATAAGTACTCTTACTGCATGATGTACCAAAGAAAAGCTTACAAGCTTGCTCAGAATTTGGAAGCACATTGAAATGAAATGACTGCTTCAGAGCAGCAGCCATGAGAGCAGAAGAGGGGCCTCAGAGCAGAGTGGCTGTTACATCCCTTTAAAGCACCATTCCAAGCACAGCTGCAATGCTCACCAACACCGCACCAGGCTTCTGAACAAGGAATACCAGGATGAATTCTGACACTCTGCACTTCAGTGATAAAGCTATAAAGATAATTCAATTTAATCTGTTGCATATTTCATGTAAAAACAGCCACGTAAGAAGAGCAAGGGTTACTCTTTTTTTAGGAGGACAGATCAATTTAGGATCAATGAGATTTGCTTGCTTAATCAACTGCAGTTAAACCAGTGCAACCTGTGTTTAGTGAAGCTGTATATTGGCAGGCAAGAAGATCTGACATTTCAGGTAATCCTGCACTTTCATCTAGCTACCCACCAGATATTCGTGAAGTCTCTGCCACAGCCATTATTTCTGTATCACAACTGTTGTGGGAGCAAACACTGTAATCACTTTCCCACTGTTAGCTTTCCCATTTGTCCCAAGTCTGTCAGGAATCATGGTTGCTTCCTCCAAGAGGAAGACCTTACACTACAAGCAGCACTCCCTAAATTTTATTCCACTATCAGAATTTATAGGGAATGCAAAATTCCATTGCCTCTACCCAGGCAGAGAAGAGCAGTCTCAAGCAGGCACAGTATCATGTTGCTTTTTCCACAGCAGTTACCATACCTCTCTCTCTTTTCTTACCAACAGAATATACCCCTAACTCCACAGACTGTATGCTAAAACTCAGGAGAGAACCAATCCAGCTTAAAATTCACTTTGAGAGAAAATGTTATTTTTAAAGTTTGTCCCATTTTACAGATGTGGTTTACTGCACAAGCCCAGGAAGTTCTACTGTGCAAGGGAGGAGCTGAAGCAGGGCAGAACACTTATATATCAATATTTTTCTAAAATGCTGTAGAAGTTTTGGGGGTTTTCCGCTCCTGGAGCTGTGAGGACACATCTCAAAACCACTGCGCAGATATACCTTGATTTGCACAGGAGAGAAGCAACATGGCCACTTAATTTCCTATCACTTTTACCCATAGACTGAGGCTCTCCACCCCTGCGGGCTCCCTGAGCTAATGCACAGGCCTGGCACACACAAGAGCAGCACACTGCAAGATTTGAAACTCTGATCCACAGCAGCCAAGGCTCTCCCCACCTCTACCCAGGAGCTGTCAAGCCAGGACATCTGATAGGGAAAGGGAAACAGGGATGTCTCCAAACAGGAACTACCAAAGGTCACTGTGTACATACATCAAGTCCCCCCCACAGGTCAGAGAGTACCTTCCCTGTCCTTCTGACCCTCCCCAATTTCAAGTTAGCCATGGAGTAACTGGCATCAGAAGGAAATACAATGGTTCAAGAGCACCACTGCAAAAGAGAGCACTGTTTCCCCTTCCACCATCTCCTTGACAAAGCAAAGCAGAGGATCTACCTGAGCTTTAAGAAAAGCAAAAGTAATCCAACAAGAAAGCTGTTAGCTTTAACTCTATACCAGTTCCTGGTTTTCTACCACACATCTTTAAAAACAAGTTAGAAGAGTAAGCCATCAGGGACAGCCAGGACACGTCCCTCAACCACAGAACCAGTTTAAACTGTCATTAGGACCATGGGTGGAATGGACACCATGTGCAAGGAGTGTGAAGGAGGGCAAAACACTGCCCTCGAGCAGGAGCCCGACACTGTGCAGCTTCAGCCTGACACATTGTGTTTTATTTTTCTTCTCCAAGTTAGAGAAGAAACATGCCAGAATAAACTCAGTAGGAGCAGAGGCCTCTCAAAGAGCCACCAGTCACTCTGTCACCTGTTATTTTGCTTCCATGCAAGGCAGCAGTGCCAGCTCCCTCTTGAATTCCTGCACTTGAGGGACCTGCTCCATCTCGCAGCTCTGTCCAAGGATGCTGCACGATTCAGCCACAGCTGTGAGCCTTACATTTCCTTTTGACACCTGTACTGACCCCTTGGAGAAATGATACTCACCTCCTGCAGATGTCAAGGCACATTTTGCTTCCAGTTGCATCCTGCCCAAGTCACAGTGAGGCCTGGGCAGGATGCCTCCAGCATTTTTCCTTCTCCATAACCCTTTCAAGTAGTCTCTGATGGTTTTGCTGTTGCTGTTTGGACACAGGCATTTCAGAGCTATTGAAACCCTCTGGATTTCAAAGCAAAGCACACTAACACATGACTGTGTGAGAGCACTGCAACACACAGCATGAAGAGTGGGACCCTGCTCTACTCAGCAGCTTCTGTTATTTAGAATTGGCAAAAGGGAGCTCACAATAGTAGGTCCACTGTGAGGTGCTTGATACAAACACATACTTCTGTACCATCTCTGGAAACAAACATGAGCTTTAAACCAATATCTAAAAGCATTTGCCACAAAACTACAGGGAATTCTTCACGTACTAATCTTTTGCAAAACAACAGGTATGAATATAGTTCCAGATCTGAACAATGTCTTTCATGAAGTTAATGAACTTTATACAACAACTGAAATACCCAAGGTACAGGATGGCAAGATTCCCACCTACAAAAGCTACTGCTTTAGTAACAGCACTTACTGATCCCCCTCCAACTGGTACTAACTCATTTTTAAATACCACATTGCAGACTTCAAAAGAAAGTGTAAGAAATAGCTCTTCGTTTTAATATGCAACCCTGAGCATTATATATAAAACATGCATTGTATAATATCTAAAGTTGAATAGATGCTTTTATTGTTTGGAAGAGTTGGAGCTGCTATATAGTAACTTAGCTGCTGAATGCCTCTTAAAGCAGTTTTGGATCAAGTCTAATGTATTTACTTCTAGCAAAATGAGATTAAACAAGTGCTTTCATTCCCAACCCTACATTTTTTTTATCAATGCAGAACTTCAATTTATTGCATAGTGTAAAATCCCCTGTTTACAGTACCCATGATGGCTGTTAAACAAAATAAGACAAGGGAGGCATGGACTTCCAGATTACAAAAAACTTCTCTTTTATGGGTTCATTGGTATTACTCAGGCTCACAATGTAATTGTGAATGCACAGCTGTGGTACAATAGCACAACACCTATGTGACACAAGAGAATTCAAACAAAATTCAGAGTCAGAAGGAGAGCTTTCCCTACCTTCCTCCCTCACTACTGGCACTGGTGTCCCAAGCAGCAACTCAAAGACATTTGAAGAACTTTGCTGCTCATCTCCACTTCCTTCTGCATGTGACTTCTCCCTGAGTCAGCAGATAATGCTTGTGATCCCCTTTCATTCCAAAGACTGCCTAGTCATAGCAGCTGGTGCCTCATAGAAATACTATCATTGTACATACTATAGCAGCATTAAATGAAACAGAAGTGGAATCCTGAAAACTGAGAAACATTTTTTAATTAAAAAGCTATAAATGAAGCAGCAGTTAGCTCTTCCTATACATGACTACACCCGGCTGGCACATTAATCTATATGCAAATAAAGTTCTGAGGGCATTTTTGTATCTGCCTAGGGAAACAAAAGCAACTATTTGAGTTTCAATACAGAGCAGAAGCACTGGAAACATGGGGTGAAGAGCCTTATTGCCTCAAAATGACTGGAGGTGCTGTGCTGCAAAACCCCACAGTATCACACGCTACAACTGTGTGCAAAATATTGCTTTAAAAATTACCCAGTTAAAGATTAATCACCCAGCAATGATTACAAAGGTCACTTTGCAGTGATAAAAATTATAACCATTAGAAGAACTGAAAAAGAAAACAAAAAAAAGCATAGACAGCAATAGTCACCTTTTCTCTAATCAAGTTCAACCTATCCTAAGTTTGAATTCTGCATTTTTGTATTATTATTTTTAAACCTTTTAAGAACACAACTGATCCAAGATGTCCCTCCAGTTTAAGAGCCAGCAGTAACGCAAAAGCTGTGGCCTACATTCTGCCCACAGCCCAGGCCAGACAAAACAATAAAGCCAGAACAGATGTTGAGGCCTCGCCTTGTATTTTTTTTCGTGAATAATAGGAGTCCGCTCATTCTCTCCTGCAAGCAGGTGGCACCAATGTGCAGCCATAGATGAGGTCTGAATAACTATACAAGCAAACAGCCTTTCAATATACACTTTAAGTGTGTAAAATTTTCTACACCCATACAATTCCAACCTGAGCTCTTCAGCAAGTCCTGCACATACAAGCTCTGCAACCCATACCCGAGCAGGAAGCACATTACCCCACCAGGAACATGAATATACCCCTGCACATGCTTAGCATTGAGCAGCACACCTCTGCTAATCACAGCGAGCTTTTGTCTAGACATGGCTGGGGTTTTGTACTGAAACGTGAAAGGGTTGGGCTTTGTTTAAAGAGAGAGTTAAGTATAAAATAAAGAGGTAAGAGAATGCACATTTGGTCAAGATTTTATCAGAGATCTCTTGCAAGTCTGTTTAAAACACCATTCAATTTTTTTTTTTTTTCCTAAGGAGGACAGCTGCTAACTATACCACAGCAATCCTGAATGCACAGGCAGAAAGCAGCAACCAGAACAAAGCCAAAGCCTGCAGCACACGTGTCACACTGAACCCATGAGGCTCACCTGCCCTCCCGAGCACACATCTCCCTGCTCTGCACCCCAGGGAGCATCCCCGGCCTCCCCACACTGCAGTCCAGTGCCAGAGCAGCTCCAAAGCTCCATCAGGACTAGAATGGGACTGGACCCATTCCGACCCAGCAGTCAGCACCAACAAAAGCAAGCCCCACACAGGGACCCCACACACCCTATGGCTAGCACCCCACAACCCACAGCTGCCACACGGACCCATATCCTGCCAGTAACCTTGGGAACCCCTGCACGCTCACAACCCTAACAAAAAAAATACTATTGAAGCATTTCCACTGTGTCACACAGTGAACTATTTTAAAGTTTGTCAAAAATAGGTAAATGTATGCACACAATCAGATCTGAAAACCAAGCTACAAAAAAGCAAACTACTGCTGGTTTCTGTTCTCCCCGAACACAGACCCAACAAGATAACACTTCTTTCCTTCCTTCCTTTCTTTTTTCCCTTCCATACTATTTCCCTTCCAGTTTCATTCAGGTCACCGAAAAGTTAACTTCCATGCATGTAGGCATTCCTGTGTAAGATCCACATGTAGAATTCAATATACAGAAAAAGAATAACAATAACTCAGCAGTTTCCTCAAGTGCTAGGTCTTGTGCTGCTGACAAACACCTAGGCACTGCTAAATCTATTTGAAGCCAAACAACCTACTGATGAGGAAGCAAAGATGAGGCAAACATAGCCTCTCTTTCCATCACAGATCTTGATTTTGCTGCCTCCCCTGATCTTTGACAATCAGCAACTCCTACATGCACAGCTCCACATTCATACAAGCTCCCATTTCTTTACTAAGCCAGCCCTCAGCTCCTCCCACCCACTGAACGGGGTCCTCTGTTGTGTTCCCTTAAGAACAAGAGCAGCTGCTTGGGCCAGTCCTGCCCATTATTCACAGGCAGCACTTAGGAATATCAAGACCAGGACCAGCAGAGAGGCTTCCTGAGCCTGGTACTGTATCTGCATCACTGGATTTAATGGCTCTTCATGGGAGGAGTGAATTAAAAATAAAAAAAATCCATCAAATAGACTAATCCTTTTTGAACCCATTTGTGATTTTGGCATCTACTACATCCTGTGGCAGAGTGCTTCAATTTAATTATATGTTTGTTGTCTGAAGGAGAACAAAGAAAGCCCATGCACACACTCCCTCCTCTACTCTGAAACTGCTACCCAGTCATTTCATTTGGTGGCCCCATTTCCTGCCTTATGAGAAGCAGAGAGTAACTGTGCCCTGTTCACCTCCTCCGTGCCTCTTGTTGTTTTACAGATCTTCTACTATACTATTCTCAGTCAAGTCTACTATACTATTCTCAGACAGTCCAAGCTCGACTGTCCAGGCTTTTCTCCTAAGGAGATGGGAAACAGGAACAATTCCTGTACTTTAGTTATCAGCTCTAAGCAGCACATACACGTGGGGGAGGGATGGGAAATGGGGCACAACCAGAACTGTACGCAGTGTTCAAAGAGAGGGTACAACACAGGATTTATAAAACATGCCATAATGAGGTGTTGTTTTGTTCTCAGATGCTTTCATAACAGCTTTTAACAATACACTTGCCTTTCCATTATTACCATTGAGCTGATGAAAAAAACACTGTCTACCAAGATCTTTATCTGGAAAGGCAACACCAAATTTGAAGACCACTGCTGTACAAACAGTGATGGGCAGTTTGGAGACCTCTCTGTACACATACAGCTGGGAGTTGTTCCACCCTACCCTCCCCCTCAATATTAGTGAGCACATAACAAGTGCCACCTGTCACAAGACTGAACACGTTGCCCATTCCCTCCATTCAGCAGATGCCCACACTCCCTCCCCCTGCTGCCCCCTCCTCCCATTCACATACTGTTTTCTGACAAAGGGACAATCCAGCTGTTAGTAGTAAAAATAAGGTGAGAAGCAGAAATAACCAGATACAAAATTTGAAATGGGTAATACATTAATGTTGCTTTATTTGGGGTGTGACAAATGCAGAGTGACTCCTCTCTAACCCCTGGCTGCAGGACTCCCTTGGCTTCCCAAGGCTTCTTCCCCAGGGAAAAGTGACACAAGGAGCAAGAAGCCAACAGAAGGGTTTCCCAGACCTTGCATCTCCCCCTCTTCCCTTTCCTGTTAAACAGCAATGCTGCCTAGACCACCCATTCAAGTAGTCCCCACTCCTCAGCTCAAGCTATCCTTTTCCACTCCCTGCCAACCCAAACAAGCAGCATTTTACTCATCTTTCCCACACATTAAAAACCAGCTGTTTCTATTGCCCAATGCAAGAAGAAACTAAAAAAAGTCAGTCTCAAGCATTCAGTAAGCAGAAATTACTTTCTGGTAATTTTTAGCAATACCTCTTTCCTTCCCACCCATCAAAAGTTCATGACAGCCTCCTTCTGAGACAGCTTAAACTGATTAGCGGAAGCAACAAGTGCCCAGAAAGCACCAGTGACATAAAATGTAGATTCTTGGTGAACAGAGTGACTGGTTTCTTTTTTCTGCTCCAAAAAACCTTACCAGGACGACAGTCAGGAACAGATCTGACTAACTAGAACCCAGCCTCCAAAGAGTATGGGATGTGGGCATCTCTCATCCTCACCCCACATCTCAGGAGATCAGAATAAACTTTTAAAAACTAATGACCAGCAATTCTCAATGGCTTATGAAATAAGGCTGCTGGACAAACTTGTTACTGCTTGGCAAGACAGCACTGTGAAGGACAAGGAGACAGGACACATGTCTGCATCCAGACAAGAGTCCACCCAAAAGGACAACTGAGAAACTCCATGTTATCCTGCTCTTACAGTACCAAGTAATTTTACACAATCAAATGAATCAATCAAGCACAGTCAGCTCTCAAAGACAGCAAAGGTTGGTCACATTATTATTCTTCAAAACCTGGGTCAAACACCAACACTTTTCAAGGCCAGAAGCAGAGAAGCCCATTACACAACAGTGGCAAAGACATCATCCAAACTCAGCTGAGTGCTTTGAACAGGCTGGACATCCCAGGAAGGCACCAACTATGGCATCTCCCTGACGGAGGCAGGGCCTTCCAAGAGCAGCAGAATCAGGCCCTGACAGCATGCCCAGGAGAGGCCTCACCTCTCTGCTGAAGTCACCTAAACTAACCCATTTCTACCCAAAGCTGGCTTTGTAGAGGTGGCCTAGCTGGCAGATCTGTAGATAATGCAGCCTCTAAAAAGGGGACACAGCCTCTGAAAAAGGGACACAGCCTCCTCTCCCACCACAGCCACCTCCAGAAACAGATACCTGTCCTCAGGCCAACACAAGCATACAAGAAGCTTATATATCAAATCCCACCCAGCACTGAGTCATGCACGATGTGGTGTGCAACTGCAATCAACAGGCTGCGAGCATGCCCAGTCTAACCCACACAAATCCGACTTCTAAACGTCTGTGACAGTTGCATATCCTCCTCTCACCCCCATCCATGACACTCTTCCAGGTCCTTATCCTCACAGCACCCCTACCAGCAGATGAGAGCTTTTATCAACACACACACACGCAAAGCTCTGTCGAGCTCGCAGAGGCTGAGTGAGGCTTCCCCAACCCCACAGAAGAGCCCTAACTGTGGATCATCCTCCCTCATCACCCCACTCTCAGAAATGCTGAAATCAAATAGGGACCCACAAATAACACATTTGTGATATTTCAAATCAGACCATGAAAATTCAGTCTGCTTCCAGCTCTCCTTGGAGATGACTGGTGCATTCATTAGCCCACAAGCTCCCCAAGGTACAGACAGTCCCTCTCCTTCTGTCTGCATGGGGCCCACCTCCACAGGGTGCTGTAAGGATAATATTCATACCCAAAAACACAAAGTCAGATTTAACATGCCCTTGAAATGCAGGCAGCTCCTGGATCACAATTTTCCAACAGATTTCACAAGTTAGTTTGTTTTTTCCCCATTTCTGCCAAACTCAGAGGCACAGTAAAGACTATATTTAAAATGTAGTTAACAATCACGGCATTCTGGCTTTAACATTCAACTTTTACTAAAAGACTATCCAAAACAACTTATCTGGTTTCTCTCCTTCTCCCGCCTTCAAAGAATCTCAGAACTAGTTTTTCCTGCATCTACATTAATAATCAGAGCTAGAACACGGAACGATAACAGGAGAGGCGAAGCAATCCATCACTGCTGCACACCAAGCACTGCCTTGCACTCACTCTGCAGATTCCCACTTCACACTGAACCTGACTGATCCTAAAAGGTGCCAAGTAACAGCGAACCAAGCCCTGGAGACACAGGCTCTCGGCGTTAAGGAGCAGCGAGTACACTTGCAGCCCAGAGGAACAAAACAGGGGCACAGCTCTGCAAAGACGTTGGATTTTCCTGAGCTGCCTCTGCTTTAGGATTACAGACGCTCCTTCTGCAGTGGCAGCATTTGCATACCACAGCATATTTACAAAGAAATCAATCGGGACACAAGCCCGGAGGTGAACACGGAGAAGAGGCCCACAGCACTCAGCGCAACCGGCAGAAAAGCTGGCGGCTTTCTGCTCAGACGCTTCAGGGAAAAGCCGCCCGGCACGATCCCCTTCCCCACCCTGTTGAACAAAAAGGCCCGAAGTTTGCAGGCGCAGGGCCCTACAGGCTCTCCAACGCAACACCACGTGGTGAGTGAGCATCAGGAGCAGAGCTCACACAAAGAGCCGAGAAGCAGCAGGAGACAGGGGAGAGGGCTGGCAAAGCCTCGGCAGCCAGGAGACGGGGGAAGGGGCGAGCCAGCCTTTTCCCCAGCCATCGCCAGGAGGAAGCAAGCACAAAGGGGCCAGCGAGGCTAAGCAGATAAGGAGAAGCCCGCCGAACGCCGGGCTGGAAGCGCAGATAAACTGAGGAGCCAGGACGCCGCTGGAAGGAGCAGCTGTGGTTTGGTGGAGAGCTGAGGGAGGAACCCGGCTTGGCAGTGCCCCGGGAGGGGAAGGAGGCAGGGGAAGGCTTTGCACAGCACTTACCTGCGCCAGAGCACGTCCCTCGCTGCGGCACGGCCCTCCACACACAGGGCTACAAAACTAACTCAGTTCTACTGTGGTGGGGGCCATGAGTCTTCCCAATCCGAGGAGTGAGAGCCTATTCAGCACATAAATGCCTCTTCACTGAGGCTGAAAATCCTTGTTTTCTCCAATTTGGGGGGCGGGGAAATAGCTTTTAGGCATAACTTATGTTCAGGGCAAAATACCCCCTCTCCCCTTTTCTTCCAAAAACCACCATCATCGTGAAAGCAGCCAGATCGTCTCTGTGTGTGTTAAGAGCCCAGAGGTCTTATTTTCCCTTTCCACAAATTAGAGAATGGAAAAAACAACAAAGTAGTGGCCATCCCCCAGCAGCTGTTTGATAGGAATACAGATGTGCCTCCCTACACACCGGTTAATCTGTCCCACACTGCTCTCAAAAAATTGAAAGTGGCTGGAAAACTCCACAAAAGCAACCAGTGACTCTCCACACGGCACCATATTGAGCTCCAGACACCTAAAGAGGCACTAAGCAATTGTCCCTGTCCTCCTACCTCCAGTGCTACCACTCTGGAACTCCCTATTAACACCTTCTGAGCATCAGTGACCCAAAGTTCCTTATTCTGCCACCAGTTTGCTTCAAATCCAAACCTCAGCTCCCCCCAGCTTGTACAGAACTGCTTAATGGGGCTTGTACACATGAATGCAGAAGTCAAAAAAAAAAAAGCACAGCAACAAGAACAAGGCAGCAAGGGAAACAAAACACGCAGGGACATAAAGAGGACAGAGAGCCTCAGGGGAGGGACAGCATTTAGAGTTACTAGAGACTGAGAACCTAAACCATGCTAAGGTTGCTGGGCCTTCAAAGAGGGGGAAAAAAGTCTGTGCAGAGCATTTTTGGGAACACAACAGCTGTGCAGGTGCATATGCAGGCTGGAGTACAGAAAAGCTGAGACTTACTGGCACCAGAGAAGAAAGTAGACTGTCAAAACGACAAGACAGGCCAGTGAATACGTATCAGTAACCTGTAGCAAGGGACTTTGCCAAGCATTTTGAGACACTTTTATCTTCCTTAGCAGAAAAACTGTGTCTTCTTCCCTTCTGTCCTGGCCTGCATTTTCTCTGTAACTTTCCTAGCACTATTGATTGCTTTAACTGAAAGATGACCATTTTCCCTGACATCTGATTTTCACAGGCTGCTATTTCAATAAAATACTTTAAAGAATAGACTACAAGACAGGTACCATGAAACAGGTTGTAGCAACCTCTATTCTTAGTGCAACAGAGCTCTGATCTGTGACCGGGAGCTGCAGGTACTGCTGCAACCCTGTGCATTTGAAAGTCTTCAGTCTTCTGCTCTGTGCCACCTCTTAAATACAAATTGCTACAAGTCCAGTTATATCTATGTTGAAAGGCAAGAACAAGTGTCAAAATAATTCAGGGTACGCTGGTTCGACGTACTTCTCTTTTCTACTTTCCCTTCCACCTCAAAAAATCCTTCAGGCTCACCTCCTCCCTCACACACACACAACCCCTCGGCAAGAGCTTTGCACACATTAAACCAATACTTGTTAGCATGGCCAGGGACCCTGCTGAGAGCCTCAGCTCCCCTAAGACATGCTCTGATTGGTCTGACTTTCTAACAACAAAGCTACTTCTAGTCAGATATTCATGATGCTGGCAGTGATTCTTGGTACAACTACTAATACCCAGCCTGAGCATATAACAGCAAAGGAGGAAGAGCCCATAGCCTGTAAAAGAAACCAAGCTTCACTTAAAAACACTCAAGAGTAAACCAGCT
Organism: Polioptila caerulea; assembly: GCA_013397295.1. Classification (NCBI taxonomy): domain Eukaryota; kingdom Metazoa; phylum Chordata; class Aves; order Passeriformes; family Certhiidae; genus Polioptila; species Polioptila caerulea. Next base: position 26,606 of record VYXF01003127.1, on the reverse strand, counting down.
TCACCAAACAAGACAACCATAGCTCTTTTCCTATGCCAGATTTTTGCAGCATGCATTTACTGAGCAGAGAAACAAGAACATCTTAATCTACTTGTTCCTAAGCTCCCACCCAAGTGATGCCCGCAGAAGGCTGCCTGTACTGAGCCCAAATGCAAGACTCCAAACACGCTCTTGTGTTCATACTTCCTACACCTCCACTCCTGCTTGAGGGCATCCAGCTGCAACACTGACATGCTCACCCTCCCACACCTCCACAGACAGCTCTCCACTCTCCTGCAACAGCTGTGGGAGCTTCCTGCAGGAAAAGACAAAACAGGTGCTGCTGTGCAAGATACAGAAGCAGCAGGGAAGTGGGATTCCTTGAAGCCCAATATATATATATAATCTTCACCATCATTCAGCAGGAACAATGGTCTAAGTTTTCTCAGCAGCTGAATGCTAGATCTTGGCACCCAGATATTTTTTCTGGTATATCCAGCAAAGGACTCAACCAGCATTTCTGCTCTGGCAAGGCCTGAACACCAGCAATGCTTGCAAGATTGTTGGCACAAGGCAGGGAGACAGAAAAACCCCTAATAAGTCCCAACAAATTCAGGATATTCTTTTCCTCCAGGTCCTGATTATCACAGGTACCAGCCCTAGTATCCAGGCTGGTAAGGCACATGCTTGTTCAACTCACATGGCCTCCAGAAGAACAGTCCCAACAACAAGTCTTAGACCTGTAACCACCTTCGGCACAGAATCTGAGACTGCCAAACTGCTGACAGCTGGGCCTTGCTTGTTTCCCTGCCCCCACAGTGAAAGACAGAAGAGAGTCGCTTACAACATCCCATAAAAAACCACTTTCTCATAGCAGTGTTCCACGTCCACTGCCAGCTGTTCCAAACTTGCAGAACAGGACAATCCCATTGCACCTGATGCTGTCCCGAACCAGAGGCATCAGGAGAGTTGAGATGTCTGTTGCTGCTGAGTTGGTCTAAATCTGCAGAGTCCCCTCCAAAAGCCTCTGTTTCTCCTTCTCCCCCCCACCTCACTCCCCCACCCCTAGACACCACAGTTTGACTACATGTATGAACAGGTTCATCAAAAGACGTGATCAGTCCAAGAACAGTTCAACAAGTCCCAGAACCCTGGCATGTCCCCTGACAACCTCAGCAGCTCCTTATGCAACTACCCAGTCAGTATGCAGAAGAGTCACATGAGACCAGCACAGATCCTGGGAGAGCAGGTTTTAAGTTATTCCTGCTCAAGAAAAAGGAGTGATAATTAGGCAATGTCTAGTAAGATTCCTGGACTCTATCTGCTTGAGGGTCCTTCCTCCCTTGACTAGAGCAGTACACCAAGAAAACTACACTCCCTCTTACACAGTTTGTTTAAATATCAGTGCTATCACCACGAGAGAACTCTGCAGCAATTTCTAGGAAAGATGACACCAGAGCACCAGTTTCCACATCCCTGGCTTCCTGCCCTTGGACAGTTCTTTCTGTGCAGAGTCGGCAAAGCTGAAAACTTGTTTCCGTCTGACACTGAGTCATGATGCAGCCTTCCCTCCCTTGCAGCCTAACCAAGAGCAGAGCCCTGCTGAAGTCCCAGTGTCTACAGGAACAGAAGAACTACTCATTTTTTCACCAAGCCCCACTTTGCTGGGTTGATGCTATTGAAAAGTTTTCACAACAAGCTTCTACACAGCTTCTCAATCCCTAAAACTGAACGTCACGTGGCAGCAGGCTCAGCGAGTGCCCTGCAGCTCACACTGCGTAAGGCAAGGGCACCGTGCCTTTGCTCTGCTGCTCACCCCTCCGCAAGGAAACACATCCCCTGCAGGAGCAGGGCAGAGACAAAAGGCACAGCAGACACACCAGGCATGGCATGTAGAAACAAAAGGTAAGCATTTGTCTCTTACAGCCATACTGCTGAGTGCACACGTGTTGGGTGGTCAGTTGTTGCTCCCTTGTCAAGTTTATGATCGGTCATGTCCAACTTTGCCCTGTGATGCTGACACCTTTCTGAACAGAGGACTCAGTTCAATTGTATCGTGCTACCAGTACCACTAGGAAAGCAGATTTTTGTGCTTTCAGAAGCAATTGTTTTGCTGTTCCTACAGAACCATCAATTTTGGCCACTAAAAACCTTGCCACAAGGGGAATACATACTTTTTTGTTTTTTTTCTTTTTTAATAGAAGTAGCAATTATCCTCCCCACTTTTGCCATTTAGCTAGCATAATAATCTTCCAGGCTTCCTGGCTCTCCTGCATAAAACTCTTGAAACTATCACACATTCCTACCACTTCTGCCATTGTTAAAAAAACATTGTGAGATTCCCCTGTTTCTCCCATTTCTTTTGTTTGGATGATTTCAGTATCATTCTCAGCACTGCCACTAAAAGTAGCACTTGTGAACTGAAAGGGGAACTTCCCATGCCACCTAAATTTTGGTAGAACGATGTACACACAGAGAAGATAGAAGGAATGGTTTGTACGTGTGCTGTCTCCTTATGTCATAATGTAAAGACAATCAGTCTTGTTCCCCTCATACATCATCCAGAGGTGCCATATTTCTGGGAGTTTGGAAACACAGGCAGTGAAAACTACTTTCTTCTTTCTACCTTTCCCAGAAGTTTTCAAAGAAGTCAGCTGTAGGAACTTGGAACTTTACTGTCTCATTTAGGAATGAGAAACATGTCATGCTTATTTGAGTTAGCTCATAAATTTCTACCAGGTATGCTTTCAAATAAAGCTCTTTAATACAGGGTACATTTGTCGTGTTTCAAAGGTGAGACTAGAACATCGCAGCACACTGCAGTAATAAATATATTTGTTGCCAGTTGGTGAATCTCTAAAATGACATAAAGGGGGGACAAAAAGTGTCAGAAACAGGAAGTATCAATATTGTTAACTCAGACAGAAGGTTAAATATCCTGGGGGCTCTGAAATGGTACATAAATAAAGACCTAGTGTCATAATGCAAACATAAAGAAACAAGTACAACACCCCAGTCTGCATGGAATCGTCCTTCATTGTGACATGAAAACATCAAGGACAAAAAGTACATCTTCAAATTCATATGTACCAATTTTCCTTTTTTAAATGAAACATACATTCAGATTCATTAGTGACAGAAAACATTCTGAACAACCTAATTGCAGCAGTCATTTCCATTTAAAGCTTTTCATTTTTAATCCTAAATATACCTCAAGAGTATCTCTTCTGATTTTTTCCACAATGGACATGGTGAGATGAAAAGTGGCCTCTGAGAGCTTATAAATTACTCTTTTTCCCTGTCAAGTCCTCACATCAAGCACAGAACATCCATGACTTTTCCATTGAGATTAAGAGTTGCTTCATGTACTGAATCTTGCCTAGAGAACTATCTGGCCTCCATGAAACACAATGCCACCATCCATGAATCAGTCCTAGGCGTCATTTACTTCCAGTTATGAGCACATGTGTTAGTCTGACCTTCTGACTTTGAGCCCAGAGTTTGCAAGACACCCATAAAACCATTTTATTTATTTATTAAAACAAACAATGAACCTGAGGGTATTATTTTCTTATCATACACCTAAAAGATCTGATCCTTGGAATGGGGCTCCCTGCATTTTGTTACTAATTCATGAAGACCTACCCTGCAAAGTTGCTTTGTGGCCAAAAGCCCCATGTTTTCTCCCCTGAAGCAGCACTACAACAAAAGCTTAGATCACCTGCTAGAACGCTTCTGCAGTGCAGTTCTGAAGAAAAAGCTGTATAAAAATGGATTTATTTCCAACTACCATAGAAAGTGACTGAGCATGGAACTAGGATGCTATTGGAAAACCATGTTTTGCTCCCTGGAGCAGAAGTAATCATTTTACCTCAGTGCCTCAATTTGCTCCTGCCTTCAACATGGGTGATACTCAGCACTTTGCAGAAGTACATGCAGAGGGCTAGAAAGCCTAAGGGCCATGATCCAGACAGCATTCCACACTTCAGGGCAAAAAGAATTGCTACACTTCCACGAGCCAGGCAAGGACTGATCTTGGGGGAATTTCTCATGATGCAGTTCAAAGTGAGAAGATCACAGAAAGTCAATTCAATTCCAGTTACCTGCTGGTGGCCATAGCATCCATCACACCCCAAGAATGCATCACCCTCTGTTAACAGCTCACTAACACAGGCAAATCACTGTGCCTGCTCAAGAACAACTTCCACAGTAGACTCAACTACAAAAATGTCTTTTCTAAGGTGAAAGGAACAAACAAACAAACAAGAAGGTGGAGTCCTGCAGGAGAGCTACTGCACTTTGCAGTCACACCCCCAATTATGTCTAATTTCTCCAGTACAGACACCACCAGCAGTTGCCTATCTGGTTCCAGTGCTAGTGAGAGCAGACACCAGCATTAGGCCAGTCAGCTGGGCAAGGCTCTCGGTAGCTTTGTCCCTTTTGCTTCAGACAAAGGCCTTTCCAGGGACCCAAATACCATAAAATGGCTCCTGGCCAAAGGGGGCAAAGCAAAACCAAAAACCATTCACCCCAGCCGGATGAAAGAAAGGTGTCCTTGGGCTCACAGCCTCAGAATGGAGTCTAGTAGGAAATGAGAAGCCTTGACTACCTAGGAAAGTCTGAAGCTTCCCAAATATTATTTAAGGTTTCACAAAACTCCCTCCTAAATAGAAGACCCCATGGGAAAGGCAAAGGAAGAAAGGTGAAAGCAAGCTATTCAAAAGTGACTGGACTTCCTCTGTAAGGGTTATGAAGCCTTAACTACAACAGATGAAATTCACAGCCTAGTTCAGCTCACACAGGAAAAGCTTTCTAGTAGAGACAAAGAGTTAGAACCATGTGCAGATCTGTAGCCAGAGATGGGCTACACAGCTCAAGCTCTACTTAAACTACTAAAAGAGTATAGCAGGACAATGCCACCCATATACCTGGGTTATCAACAGGAGTTCATGAAGTTCTTTCTTACACCCAGGAACCTCACTGCAGAGTACAGTTAACTGTAGCTGCTAAGCCAAGCTAGGACAGTTATGACATAACTCAAATCTCTGTACACATACAGGAGATGAGAGCAAGTTAAACTGAGCAGTTACTGGTGAAAAAGGAGTCACATCACATTATGCCTGCTCTTGCACTGCAGGGAGATTGCTCCATGGTTATACTGGTATGGTTGTATCAACTCAGCAGCAGAACTTCACCAGGAAGCCAAAATCCTCTGTGTCCTTCAGGTGTGCTCCTCAGAGGCTGCTGAACTAAACCTTCTCCTACAGTCAGCTTAAAACAGACAGCAACCTTCAGGCTGAGTCCAAGGATGCTCTGACATTCAGCAATGTCTTTACATATTATATCATTGGAGGAAATATTGACAAAATACAACAGAAGGACAAGGCAGGACCAATCCCACTCTCCCTCAATTCCCATATTTCTCCATAATGAAACTTGATAAATTATTACATGCCAAGAGAAAGTCTAGCCCTAGCTCAGGATGACTGCAGACAATAAAAAGGAATTTTAACACTATCTGATAAAGCGTTGGATGGAAAAAAAATCAGACTGAACCACCCAATTATTTACAGTACTGCAGACTTCCTGTTTTGATGCAAGTCAGCAAGTTCTTCTGGAAAACCCAGAACAGAGAGCAGTAGTTAAGGGTGATAAGTTAGTTACAGAGAAGCTAATTATCTACCTCTGTTAAGACTTCAGAATAGAGGAAACTGCATCTCTGCCTCTCCTCTTCTAGCGCTATTTCAAAAACTAATGGTCAGGCAAAAGAAGTAATAAAGTAATGAACTAGAAACAAGGTACGAGTCATAACAAAGGAGATTATCTCTGCCTTTGGAGTTTCAGATACAATTCTCCTCCCCTGCTTTCCCAGTCCATGCTTCTGGATGTGCCACATCAATTCCAACCACGCGCTGCCACTAAAGCGTTCCAAGGGCAGAACAAGGGCAGAACTTTGGGAGGCAAGCGGGCAGAAGTGAGTCTGAAAAGTTCAGAACAATCTTACCTCCACACCAGGTGAACAGCCTGAAAAAGATCACTGGAAACAGCTATTGAAGAAAAAATACTAAACAAATGAAGACATGACATTTAGGTTCTAGGAATCTTTTTGTTCTTAAAAGCTCTTAGACTACTAAAAAACATTTTAACATATCACTAAGCCCTAATCAAGTCTCTTGCCAACTTACAATTGTGGAGAATCACAGGTGATAGGACAAGACAATACTGTGGATTAAAACTAGCTACAGAAAAGTGAATAGGATGGGAAAAACCCCACAATTCTTTCACATCATAAATTGGAAAAGAGAATAAATGGCAATGCAAGGCCCAGCCTACAGTCCTCCAATCCACAGGGACTTGTTCCACTGACCTAGCTGGGCTCTGGGTCACGGCATTTACACTCTGAAGTTCATGGATTCACTCCATAGCAGTTAAGTACAAAAGCATCCCCGGAGCGTTCCCAGTATGTACCCTGCTAGATTGGCAGAGCTGTGCTTTGTACAGTTACACTGAATCACCTCCCAGCAAGTTCTGCTGTAGAAGGCTGTGGTTTGCTTGGCTGGCTGGTCACACAGCACCTTCATGGAGGATTTCTGATTGCCAGCAGATGACCCACACCTCTACCTCAAATATAAACTAACGCTGTATCCCACCATCACAAGGCTGCACACAGCTAGTAACTCCAAAATTTTTTAAAGCTGTAATTGATAAAGCCATGAGGAAAGACCTTTGCATGGTGACAGAATCACACAGTATTTAAGAATGATGTGCCTCAAGGACTGCTCTCAAAATACCAGCAACATTGCTCTCTGCTCCCCTGCAAGCATCTCTACAGCACAACATGGTGCTGCACACCTCTCTCTTCCAAGGCCCTGGACCAATTACTGAGAAAGATCATTCACTTAAAAGCATAAAATTTCATGGAGCTGGGAAGACACAAGCAGCAGGCAGCCAGACTTCCAGCAACTGCTGCTGCACCCGGAGGCTCCATCCGGGATCCTTTGCACATTCTGTGCCAAGCAGGGACCAAGCCAGCACAACACACTTCAGACTTGCTGCTTAGCCCACCAGTGTTCACACTCTGACAATCCAAAAGCCGGTTTCCAGGAATAAGTAGCGGGGATTTTTGTCACTAGATGGATGGATAACTTTTGTTAGTGTGATAAACACACCCTGCAAAAAGTCTTACAATAACCAAGGAATAGCTACAGACCAATCTGATACAGGAAATGCCCTGCATGGCTGGTAATACACCTTACAGAAATACATTCGCCAGAACCCTTGGGTGCATAGTAGCAAGCAGCTTGATGAGCCAGTGTTTGTTTCATTCTTCTCTCTGCAAGCCATTCCCACAAGGTACTGATTAGGACAACGTCTGTTTGGCTGCAAGATCCAGGAGAAGCTGTTCTAGCTACTCTGACCTCTTGCCCTCTTCTTGGCTCACCTGTGTGCCCATCTGTCAGAACACACGTCAAACTACAGCCTGGTGTAATTGGTCACAGCCTTGGAGCAGCTCCTGCTCGTCCATGTCACGACAGCATCTCTTCGTGGTAAAGTAGGTCACCAGGAGGCTTTGAACCCTGAGAGGGGCCTCCTTAAATTATGCCTCAGCATCAGAGTAACAAGAGCTTATTCCCCTCAGGATGCCCTAAGGCTCCATTATAACTGAATCCAGGAAGATAATTTCACTATCCAATAGACCGCGGTTTTCACAGACCACAGCAGACACATTTAGGACCTGCTTTTAATCTCTCCCTTCCAAGAGCCAACTGAACACGAGTTCTGTTAAAGTTTCCAAATAACAGACATGTTGTACAGACACACCTTGCACAGAGTGGACTGGAACAAACCTGAGATCCACTACCAAGGACTTTTAATGAACATGGCAGGCACTCAGCACCCTCTGGCTACCTTGCACATGGCCGAGTGACAAATGCTGTGCTGTCTCTGTAGACCAGCTGTCCTCTCATCACTTCGCAAGGGATTGTTCAGTAGTTGTCACTCAATGAAGATTTTGAATTCATTTCCTGTTTTACACCATCGTGGAGAAAATCAGCATAGCTCAGAGGCATAAGACAATGAATGGTGTGACTGATGCAGAGGGTGTTTATTTAGGCAAGCAGCTAGAGAGAAATCTGGAAGAACTGAACATGCTTCTATTAGCATCACTTGATATTCCCTTCTCCAGCTTTTGCAGTAGGTGAGGCCTTTGAGTGCTGGAAATTCTGGGCTTCAGGCACTTGCTTGAATCCAGCATGTCAGAACATTTATCTGAAGAGTTTCCCTGCCTTCTCTGGTACCTTGTATTTCCCTCACAGATTTTCAGAGCACTGGTCTCCAGATTTTCAGCAACCCTTTTCTGTGACTATTTCACAAACAGAAAGCATGGGACACAAATTGTCCAGAAACACCCTCCAAAACCTTTGTGTAAGGGGTAAGAGGGTTTCTCCTGAATCGGTGAAACCCCCTGGCTACAGGGCTGTGGCTGCTCCATGATGCCAGGCTTCATCCACAGATGTGACATTCAGAAAGAGGGACAACAGCAGAGCAGTCAGACCAGAGAACTCCCCCAACATCAGTGGTCCCTGGGAGCAGATTCTCTTTCATGAGCAAGCAAAAGAGGCAGCACCATGAACTACAAAGTTAAGGTAACCCAGAGAAATGTGCCCATACATGAGCAGCCTAGACACTGCAGGGAATCTGGTCCCTCATCATTCCATTACAGGCAGAGGGAAGGAGTTAAACTTTGAGACACATCAAGGCTGCTCTTAAGGCACAGAACAGGTCTGCCACAACAGAGTCTAAACCCAACACACATTTACTTCTTGTGATTTCTCTTTCTTCCAAGCAGCCTGAAGGGGAAATGCGTAAATTTAGCCTCTGCCTTTCCTGTTAGAGACATCTCTCCCTCTAGCCCAGTGCACAAATGCAGGCTCCTCCCTGAGGTAGCCAGGCAAGCCAAGCACTGGCTGCACCTGCCCTGCTCTGCAATAAAGCCAGACGAAGCACACTGTCTCCACAAGGAATTCACAGTGGAATAGTTAATGCACCTTAGTTAGCCTGCAGCCAGAAACACTTCTGACTTTTGGAAGACAGATTACAAAGGAGTGTTTCTTCCTGTTCTACCTCCAGAACATGAATTAGTCTGTTGTGGTCGGACCAGACTTCAGATGCATCAGTTCTGTTCATATGACAGACCACAAACACTGACATCTCCTCTTCCCATCTTACTTATAACCAACTCAGACAGGGAATTCCAGCCCTGCCTCATAAAGCACAAACTCTTCTCAGGCTGCTGTTTCCTTCTCTTTCTAAAGTCACTCACATTTGTCCACTCCACTCTCATCCCCACACTGAACAACACAGGTAGCTTCAACAAAATGGAGAAAGCTAAAAGGTTCAGCTTTCTGCCCAAGGTCACACTGGAAGTCAAGCAATGAGTTTCCTATGGTGAAACACCTGTCATCATTTCCACCAAGTGGCAGTGATTCTCACGTGTCAGGATTTCAGGCAGCTTTGCTTAATGAAACCAGGCTCTTTTTTTCAGTGCTCTCCCTGCCACCACCTCTTACATTCAGATGTCAGTGTTCTTTCCTGCAGGGCAGAGTACTCCAAACCAAGTTTACCTTCACTAATTAAGGGAAGACTTGTCTGTTGCCCCATTTGAAAAATCAACTGGAGGATAATTTTCAGAACAAGGTTTGAAGCCACTGGGCCAAAAGGATGAGGAAGGGGAAGAAACATCATCACATTATCTGTATACCACACTGGCTCACCTCCCAACTGATTTCTCATTCATTCAAGTTCAGCCTCCATTGTACAACAAGAGGTGACCCAGCTGAGGGCTAAGAGAATGCAAAACTTAAGAACTTGATGAACGATTAACTGTGGAGAACACACACGCAGAGTAGAGGTGCTAATTACTCAGCTTTACTACCCAGATTAACTGTACTCTGAAAGTTTTGTCCTGAACAGGAACAGTTTCTGATGTCCCAAGCTCCTCTCTATGGACTGAAGTAAGTACCAAGAGCCATAAATGCTGCAGGCAAGAGCATTTACTTTCCCCAATCCCAGTGCAAGCTCATACTCTGACAACCTAAATCACGGAATGAAGGGAACAGGTTATTTTTCTTTCCTTGCACTGTTCACCTCTTGTTCCTACACATCTAAACCCTGGAAAGAGCCTCTCAGTCAGCTTCACTTATCAGTCAAGCCATTGGCAGCGGTCAGATATGCCCAAGAGCCCTTCAGAGGCTTGTGTCAAAACCCAGCATCCTACGTGCGCTTTTCCCCATCACTGCCAATTAGTCAGAAATCTGTACAGAAGGGCCATTTTTGGTGTGCTGACAGATTCCCCTGTCTAATTCATTCCAGGGTCTGTCCATGATCATTACTTCATTCTCTCCCTTGCTTCAGTAACACTCTAGCTGTGCTTGGCCATGACCAAAGACTATTTATGGCAATTTGGAGGCAGTATTCCCACCACTTCCCTCAGAGCTAGCCCACAGTCCTACTCCACTCAGTTGTAGTTGCATGGAGGTAGCTCACTACAATGTAAGTTAAATAGCACTTAAACATCTGTTTCAACAAGGAAAGCTTTGTCATCCTACAGCTATGTGACACAAACCATCCGTGAAACAACAGGGTGTAACTGTACTGTGATCCAACAACAGGGATCTCATGCCTGTGCAACAATGGCACTAAGTGCCTGTTCTCACTGAACAGGGTTCTGGGCACACCTGATGAAATTCAGCACCACAGTGACCACCTGCTGTTCCAAGGACACCCCAACAGCAAAGGAGTGTCTTGGTCTAAACATGTGCCATGGGATCAGTGCAGGAGTGACTGATTGCTTGTTTTCCAGAAGGGGTAGATCTGTCAAATAGCACAAGGAACAGAACTGACATGGCTCACAAGATCTGAGTTAGACAAGGCCTGCCTCAGCCTCTTAGAGGTTCAGAAATGTGGATAAGAACAGTATTTCCACCTCCAAAAAAGATACAATGCTTTGTGCTGCTCAGGGATGGAGCAAGGTGTCTGTAGTGGAATGAGAGAAAGCTGTAAAGGCTCCTTAACCCAAACACGTATTTAGCCAAGAATTTATTATATGGAGTAAAACACAGAGGTGGAAGAAAAGGACCTCTGTAAAACTCAAGCCTGAACAGAAGTGACAAGACTTTAGAAGATCTGCTCAGATGTGAACCCAGACCCTACAGCCTGCAAAGCACATCTCCTGCAACTTTACTCAGCACAGTGTCATGCCAAGAGCTGGCCTGCCTGGTGACTTACAGCACTTGGCTCTTCCTGCATCTGGCTCGGGCACATTCCCCAGAGCCAGCAGTTCATTTGGCTCGCTCACACTTCCAGCAGCTTGCCACAGTCCAAGGTAATCATACACGAGGTCCCCATGCCCTGACAACAGCACAAAGGGATGCTGCCTGGCTTCAAAGGACAGGCAGGACAACCAACAGGACAGCAAAATATGCTGGCAGGACAGCAGAAACACAGAGTTGCAATCCCCCACACACCTTTATCACAGGTTATGGTAAGCAAGTCATAAGCTCCATCGTGACCAAGCCCAGCACAGCAGGGCCATATAAATAGTGCTGTGGAGGACATCACACTTTGCTGATGGTCACAGGAAATCACAAGTGACAAAATCAACAGCAGGTGCCACACACTATGTAAGGCCTCAACTTGTAAGCACACTGCTTCAGGAAAGGGTAAAACAGAAGTCACAGCAAAGAAGACCTCCCCCTGAATAGCCTGAGCAGCTGCAGGTCTGGCAGAGGGCATGTGAGCAGAGAAAGCCACAGGTCTCCTTGCCTGGGAGGAGAGAAAGGAAGGACAGGGGTGCTCTGGCTCTCCCATCAGCAGGCAAGCTGCCTATTTGCTCAGGATGCCAGAGCAGTACCCAGCCACGTACATAAGCCTCTAACACAGAGAAGAGCTGCTGCAGGCAGAAGCTCAAGCTCAGCTCAACGTGGAGGTGTCAGGCCATCAGACAGAGCAGCCTTTGGCTAGTTCAAGACTCTCATGAATGTGGCTTTCCTTCTAGCACCACCTCACTAGCCTAGCCCTGGCTGTCTTCCGATGCCAAGAATTCAATTCAAGACCACATTCTCCAAAGTTCAGCAGAGTGGATTTGTACTCACCTGAACTGAAAACTGTGTGTTTATCAAATCACAAAACAACAGAAAGAACAGCCAAGCAACTTCAAAAGAGGACACTAAAAACACGAGATCTTTTTTCATTAATATTTTGCCCAGTGTCACTTCCAGCTGATCTTGATTTTCTTCCTTCTATTACCCATGTCCCATCTTAGACACTTAAGCTTCCAGCTCTGCTGACCTCACAAGTCCTTCTCACATCATTCTTGAATCTTCACCGATTTCTCCCTCCCTACAGTTGCCCTCCAGGACTACAAAATCTTGCCAAAATGCAGAAGATAAAACACGTTGTTGTCAAGTCAGCTTGTCCTTTTAACACATGGCACACAGAGTTTTGTTTCATCTCAAACTCAAAGCAATGAAGTTTAGCAGTCAGCTCTCATTACACTATTGCAGGAGGAGAAATTTTAGACTCATTAGAAAATAGTGTACTGAAATTTCTGTATTAGAGTCATGAACACTGGAACACATTTATATTAAAAAAAAAATAAAAATCAAAGGCAAGAGAAAGACACGTTTCATACAGCCTGAAAGCAATTCTGCCATTTGTTTTAAGCTTTCCAGTAACATAAACATGGCCTTTGAGTTAGCATTTCATTTCAAACCACTTTAGAAATATGTGGCTGCTCTGTGATTGTTCTGTTCCTGTGGACATTTTAGTTGAAAAAAGCAAATCCAGATACATATGTTCACTAGTCAGTGGTCACTGATTCTCTAAAACAAAGGGCAAAAAACTCAAGAGCATTAAAAGATGCTTTTAATTACTTTTACTTTTATATTATGAGAATCAATATTTGAGTATTGAATATTGAATATTTGAATATTGAATATGAGGTATTTACTCCCTCCTGCATAATCTCTATGTGTCAGGTACTGTACAACTCACCAGATGTTCTCTTTTAAACTTGTTTAAAAATACTTTTGTATTTTGACCAAGTTCTCTACCAAGCCCATACAATAGCTATTAATCAAACAGGAAGAAAATGACATGCAACAGAATTTTTTTGCTGAAATGCATTACAATTGTCATTCCTAACGTTTCCAGGCACTTCCTGAAAACATCCCCTTCCCTCCATTCCCATGAGATGCAGATATTGATGAAATACACCTCTGCAAAGGAAACTCCACAGGTGAGCCTTACTCAGATCTTGGCTACAGCTTCACTTAGTCACAAAAGTGAATTATAGTTAGAACAATTATGCCCAAAAAGCTATGGAAAGATGGATTTCTTTTGAAGGCAGTATCCCATATCAAATCTGTTTCCACCTAGAACAGCTACTTAGAACATTTTGTTCAAACTGAAAAATTTCCAGCCCTTTGATTACAAAGGCAACCTGCCAAGCAAGAGTATAAAATTAGCACATTAGTGCAGTAGTGTCTTCCTTAGTTTGGATGCAGCTCCAGTGCCTCAACTGCATGCCACAGTTTTACCAGGGTAGAACTGAACTAGGAGTAACTAGATTCATTCTTTTTTACTCCAGAGGCTAAGAATTACTTTTACAGCAGTGAAATATAGATATCAAGCCAAATTATGTCTACTGATGAATGACTAAGAACAGAGCAGCACTAGGAGTGCAAAGGCAGTCCTAGCACACAAGGAGAGCCCTGCTGCAAGAGCCAACAAGCACCAGGGTAAGCCAGCAGTACCCAACCCTGGTAGCCCTCCCTGCTGCAGGGTGTATTGCAGCACAGGTGTTTCCCACCATGGCTTGCAAGTGCCAAGTCCATTTTTCAAATCTTGGCTGTAACTGCTGCTGACTTTAGAAAAAAAGCTATTTTTAAAATGTATCATCAAAAAAAGGTTAAATACAACCTTTTTCCTTTTATTCTCATGTTTGATAAACATTTCAGCAGGCATCTATCCAACTTCAGCAAGCTCTGGGTGTGCACCTGCTCCAAGCTTTGTCCCAGTCCTGGCTGCATGAATTAAATCCACTGCCTATATGAATATACAAACAGTTTCTCCTGCCCTCTCAGAAACCCCATCACATCTCCTCCTTCCCCCTTGTCCAGCAGACTCTGAAATCACTCCAGAAGCAATGCTACTGCACCCAGTGGTTTCCCTCTCCAGCGGAAACAAAAGGACGTGGCTGCTGCTACAGAGGCATTGCTGTGGGCAACACAGAGGCCACCGTGGAGGGAGTGATAACCAGACAGGCCAGCATTCCACCAAACTGAGCTGGAGAAGGCTGATCCAAGAGGAGCCCAGTGTAGGCTCCCAGAGCCTCTTTCACTAGGGCTCAGGTAAGAGGGCATCAAGCAGTCCCTTCCCAGCAAGCGTCTGAGCAACAAGGACTGCATCCAAGTCTAACTCTCCAAAAGCTCATTTATTTGCTTTTATGATTTCTAAAAATATTATCAGGGGTTCAAGAAGCTCTGTCTTTATTTTTCCTCCATCCTTCAAAATAACTTCAGCAAGATAAGTACAATAAACAACATGAATCTGCCTAAGGTAACTACTCGCACACACGCTTTAAACAGCTTTAGCATTTATAAATGTCTTCAAACCAGTACTTGTCAGTCTCAGATTGCCATCTCCACTCTGCACCAGCACATGGATTCTCCCCAGTCACTAGCTGCACCAGACCTCCAAAACTGCAAGACCTCCCATCTCCAATCATCTTTGCATCTGCTCCAGCAGAAAAAGTAATTTTTCACCCAAATCTACAAACACACTCCTAAACCCTTGCCAATTTTCAGCCTGCTGGCAGAATGGCTGATTTTGTGCCTGCCCTGTTTGCACAAGGACTGCACCTGACTGGTGTGTGGAGGACAGCTTGCTGTTTCACCTGAAATTGCCCAAGAAACTGATCCCATGCATTCACAATCCCACGCAAACCCTGGGGGAGAATCATCTTAAAAACCAAACCAGGAGGACTAAAAACCCAACCAAAATACAGAAAGAGCTGGAGCACAATGCAGCAGTTTCCCAGAGAGCAGACCCACTTCTCAGAGCTCATACACACAGGAAGGAATTATTTGCCAAGCAACTCAGCTCTTGGACTGAAATCCAGGGGACAGCTCTGAAAAATCATCCTTCCACCACCAAGTTCCCACCAGCAAGCCTCTCTCCCACGTTATTCAATATGTGCATAAAGCCAAACAAGAGAAGAGAGGTGATGAGAACTTCAGATGAGATCCAGCTGTACCCTCTGAGCCTCCCCTCAGCACACGCACTGAGGAGCCCGAGGCTGAGACTACAGTGAAGAGAAAAGGCCCTGCATGTCCTCACTGTTGGCAGGTTTGAGTCAGCCAGCAACCTCAAGGTTTGCTTTATTCACAAAACAGGCAGGGAGATCTCCCCTCTCTCTCTCCACATTCACAGAACAGGCTTCAGAACTACTCTCAGCAGTTCAGCCCCAGTGCCCAGCAGGCAGGGGCCAGCTAAAGGTCCCAGACAAGCACTGAGCCAGCTCCCAGGGCAGCCCTGGCTGAAGGAAAGATCAGCTCTCTCAGCCTGCCCACACACCTGTCTGCCCACAGCAGCCACAGCTCAGAAGAGTGACTCAACTGGCCAAAGAGACAGAAACTCCACCTGATAAAGTAGGGGGGAGCATTTGCTCCTACAAGAACAAGTGGCTTCCACAGGAGATGCTGAGACAGAAATTCTTTTGTGATGAAACAAAAGCCTTAAGGAGCCTGAAAAGGCAAAAACGTCCGTGCTACACAGATGCTTGAAAAGCAGGCAGATACCATGTCCAGAGAGGCATGCAAGTTGTAAAAGAGGTTAAGGGACATATTTCTGATATACTTTCCCCTCTTACAGAGCAAAATTATAAAAAAGTAAAAATCATGACCACTTTCTTCCAGCCTGAGAGGGAACTTGGAACAACACAACTGCAATGAAGCTCAGACATGGGCGTCTCTCCTGGATGGACAAAGCACCAAGAAAGAGGACTCGGGAGCACAGAAATCCAAGCAGGGCTGAGATAGTAAGAGGGTGGACAGAATCTATAAACTGTACTAAAACTCTAATGAAAGTTGGAGAACAATAGCACCTAGGAAACCAAAAAAAAGGGCTGAGACATACTAAAGGAAAGAAATCTTTTCTTATGAGAGTTGACTACAAAAATGTTTGGGGCAATCTAAGCAAGTAGGCTTTCTCTCCAGAAGGAGGTAATTTATGGAAGGACAAAAAAGGACAACTGGAGTTTCTTAGGATGGTCAGAGGGAAAAGGTGAGCCAAGATGCAAAGAGAAAACAACTTCAAAGCAATTGCTGTGGGAGGTTAAATTAGGTAAGAGTGTATTTTGCTAAGAAAGAAAAAGAGCAGGTGGTAATTGGGAGCATCTCTATAAATGGCCTTATTCCAACAGGAATGACAGTTACTGCAGAGCAAATGTTTATAAAATAAAAAAGATCCATTTAAACCAGTGGCCAGAGCATAACTGATTACTGCTGTGGTACAGGAAGCCAACAGCTGCAGGGACAAAGACAGGCTGGAGCTCAGCCCTCAAGCAGCATACAGGAGCCATCACTCCCTGAAAGTTTGGGTCTCCAGTTCCCTCTGGGCCCCCACAGTGTGCTATACATCCTTTGTCAGACGTTTGACAGCAACAATAACATGAGGGAACAGGCTGCCCGTGTTTCTTGAACATAAAATGGCAAAACACAAGCTTGGGACAGAACAACTTATCAACAAGTTAAAAGGTCTACATCAGCTCATGCAGCACACAGAGCACCTATGCTAACAGTGTGCAAAAGCAGTGCAATTTTTAAAGGTGTTTACCATGCCTTAGTCATAATTTTAATTTTTACAGCCAGAGTTTAAAAGTGATCTTGTGATATTTTAAGCCCATGACCTTTGTTTAGAGTGTATGTCACTTGTAGCAGTACCTATTTTAACGCAGGCTAAGACTTTTAGACTGAGTGGCACAAGGGTTTTGCACTGGGAGGCACAAGGCTTTCCTTCACAGCGCTTGGTTTTTTACAAAGGGTTGTGTCAAAACCTACCTGCTGAAACTGACAGCCCCCAGCCACCACCTACCCATGATTCAGACGTACAGGAGGGGTTTCCCCAAGGCTGGCTGGGGACAGGGGACTCTTCTGGGGCTGGTTTCATTCTGCCAGCCTAAAGGAAGACCCAGAGTCAGGCGTGAGCCCAGTTGTCTTCCCCCACAGAAGTGGCAGAATATCTGGAGTGGGGTTTTTTGTTGTTGTTGTTAAGACTACTTAATCCCCACATTGAGCTGGGTCTGCCTAGCAACAAGTTAGAGTTTTAAACTTGTATCAGCCTACTTGTGTTCCCATGGCTACTGTCATGAACAGTGTGGTAGCAGCTGCACAAATCAGCACAAGGGTCCCACGAGGGACATCTTTAAGATTCCCAGACAGAAAACAATACTGAGAAAGTACAAATGCTACACCTGGTATGCCTGCCAGCCTTCAGAGTCCTTAACTCCTCCCAGAAGCACCTACACCAGCTCTCTCCTAAGGATGGAGAGATGGCAGCCAAAGGAATAGCACACAACATCACTGATCATTTAAAATTCTTTAGAACAAAAAAGGCTTAGGTTACAGATGCAACACTTTTAGCTTCTCACACAGCTGTCAGCAGCCTAAATGCAGAACTATGCACAACTCCAGCCAAAAGCACCTGCTACATGGGGCAGTGGGCTCTCAGCACAGGGTGGGAGAAGAAAAATCCCCCCCATCGCCATTTACACAGGGCCAAAACTCAAACCATTGTTACTGATGAGAACAGAGGATGAGTTTAGACACCCAAAGAAGGTGGGAAGCCAGAGGAAAGAGAAAACTTGCATTTCAATTGTATGTAAAGAATTGCTACAAAAACAATGCTGCTATGTAGACCAGATTTTCCCAGTCCTGTCAATTCAGTTCCTCCAGACAGAAGGTGATTTCCTACTCAAGAGAGGTTTTTCTTAGTCTTTATCCATCCCCAAGCCCAGTGTAGAACTACAATCTCTCTGTACCCTCTCCAGGGAGCAGCAGGCATTGTACCCCTGCATGCAAGCCTTGTTTATACATATTCCTTAGGGATTTCTGAACCCAGAAGCCACAACTATGATCACACACTCATTATATTGTGCTTTCACATCAGGGTTACAAAGTCTAGAAGGACACCAATTCAAGGTCATGTACACTAGTAATTATTTTCAATACCAAACTTTCAAATCAAAGTATCTCTGTGAACTAAAGCCCAACCTGATAAAACATCCAGTCATCTAAAAGTACATGCACAAGCTACCATGGCAGGTTACCCCAGACACCTACAGAGAGCAGAACTGAAAAGCTGCAATAAGACAGCCATGTGGCTACAACTCCCTAATTAGACAACTGCACTGCAAAAGAAAGCACTCTCATGTTAGTATTTGTGAAATCTATGCAGGTGAAGAGCAGAGAGTAAGGGGAGGGGGCAAGAAAGATTAAATAACTTTAAGGACAAAAATTCACAACCTTAAACACCTGCCCTTTCTAAAAGGGCAGGAGGATATTTTTCCAGACACACCTGGTCACACAGACAAGAGTACCTATGAGACCCTACTGATGTCCCCTGGACATACCTGCCCAA
Source organism: Polioptila caerulea (assembly GCA_013397295.1). NCBI lineage: Eukaryota > Metazoa > Chordata > Aves > Passeriformes > Certhiidae > Polioptila > Polioptila caerulea. The sequence goes on along the minus strand of VYXF01003127.1, from coordinate 7,928 downwards.
TAGAGGGACAGGGCTGAAGGGTGGAGAATAGACTAGAATTGCCTCACCAGAGGGGATTTTTCCAATTTTATCACACTACTGCAGCCTCTCCCCCCCTAGAGAGGCAACATTTACCAATACTTCCTTTATGAAGTTCAAAGAGCAAGCTGTTGCATAAAGCTGAATTTTTGAAGATTCTTGGAAAGGTAGGTTAAACTCTCTTGTATTATCTCAAAACCTTACATGAGAAGTACAGAAAAGTTTGACCTACATAACTTAAAGCCAGTGCTCATCACAGCTCATCAGGAAGGACACTGAGACACTTGAGCCTGTCCAGAGAAGGGCAACAAGGCTGGTGAGAGGCTGGGAACACAAATCCTGTGAGGAATGGCTGAGGGAGCTGGGGTTGTTTAGCCTGGAGAAAAGGAGACTCAGGGGTGACCTTATCACTCTCTACAGCTTCCTGAGAGGTGGCTGCAGTCAGGTAGGGGTTGGTCTCCCTCCCCAGGTAGCAAGTGACAGAATGAGAGGACACAGCCTCAATGCTGTGCCAAGGGAAATACAGGTTGGCTATTAGGAAAAAGATTTTGACAGAAAGAATAATAAAGTAGTGGAATGGTCTGCCTGGGGAGGTGGTGGAGTCACCATCCCTGGATGTGTTTTAATAAAAATAAGACTGGATGTGGCACTCCGTGCCATAGTCTAGTCGAGGTGTTAGGGCATGGGTTGGGCTCAATGATCTTGGAGGTCTCTTCCAACCTAGTGATTCTGTGATCACAATCAGTTGCATTTCAAAACAATAAGAGAAGAACAAAAGCAGCCCAATTCTCCAGTATGCTGGAGAAACTTTCACTGTCTTCACTAAGGCTGAACACATCCTTTCACACATTCAGAAAGCACAAAGTCATCAAAACTTTCATACGGAACAATAAATTAAAGGCTTGAAAATTTTAAAGAAAGAGACACCTAATCAAGCATTCCTTAAAAAATGCTTTTTAAGATCAAGTTTAGCTTACAAATCAACTTTTTATTTTCAAGAACTGAATTTCAAACTGCTCTTTCAAGTTTAAACACCTAATGTGGGATTGCTCATCTTGTTACACTGCCAAGTCTAAGCCTCAAAAGACAAGGTCACCCAGTGCAGAAAGAGGGACAGACTTCCTAGGAAAGGGGCATACTCTAACACCCCGAAGTTTTCTTTTTTATTTGCTCTCCATACTCAGCTACTAGTCACCATGTCTCAATCTTACACTTGGTAAGGCAAGCCCTGGCCACAACCAGAAATCGCCGTCCGAGGGAAGAGGGGACTAGCACTAACCACAAGTTTCTGAGGAGGCAGTCACTTCAGACTTACCTTCCTGGCACATATTAAGGAATTGCAGATTGAAGTTAGAACACAGTTAAATACATACACATGTCCAGCACAGCACTGTCATCCATACCACTCTGAAGGTATGTGACAGGGCTAGAGCCCACTATAAGCCGCATTACACAGTGCGCCTTGATCACAGAGGCAAAGATTTCCGAGCTAATTATAATGACTAATCACAGGGAGCTCTAAGCCTTCACTTGGCCAAGTCACAGACCTAACTAGGACTGAAAACAAGAGTTTTAAGAGCACCTCATTAAGCAGCAGGAACCAGCTATGAAGAACAAAGCAGTCACTCTACCTAGTATTAATTCCAGTCCAGCCATTAATACATTTGTCAGTACATGAGACAGCTATTACCTCCACATACAAACACTGCATGTGCCAGGCAGGGAAGGAAGCCACAGGCTTTGGCTACACCGAGATTTGTTTGTTTACAACAGCATTAAGGTTTGAGAAGGATGTTCTCGGTGCTATTTGAATAATGAGAAAGCTCCAAAGGCATGCCTTGAAACATGTTTAAGTGGGAGCTGGGCTCACCACGAGATCCTCTGCACCCCTTCACAGGACGAGTGAGCAGGCTGGGTGAGAGCTGACTACTGAGCAACATAGGCCCAAAAATGGTCTCCCCTTTCAGCCCACGGGTGAAAGAGATATGGCACCAAATCAACAGCTGTAACTCCTGCTGAGGTGCCAGAGGTTTGGATAATAAAGTTTCCAACTTGAGCACTACTTGCCTTTTTCTCCAGATTTTTCACCTTTTTTCTCCAAATTCTCTGGGTTTTAAAAACAGAGGATAAGCTAAAGTGTCAGCACCTACAAGTCAGCTTCACTCTGTAGCAGCAAGACTGCAGCCTTTCCCACAAAGGAGATTGGACCAGCAGTATGTACCACTGACAGAAAAAGATGAGACAGACTCCACCACACAGCAGCAGAGTTGCCAGCCCAGCAAGGAGATGGCAGGAGTCACCTTCCCCAGGGCTGCTGGACACCAGTCTGACCCTTTGACTGTACCTAAATTCCTACAGTGCTGAAACAAAAACCCAAGGGTTTGGCAACAGTTTCTGGTGGAGCAGCTGGAGGTCAAGGACCTTCTCATCTGCTCTGCACTACAGCACATTCACAGAGGTTGTGACCTCTGAGGAGAGCAAGACAAATATAGCCCATGAGGAAGTATGGCACTGAGCAGACTGCAACTACGGGGAAAAGCTCCTCTTCTCCCACCACAGTTTAAGGGAAAACCTGCAGTACCTCAGATTTCCACCACCCAATTCTGAAAACACACTCTTGTTGGGGATGATGTGCATCTCCCAAACAACAGTGAAAGACTAAGGCATGTATGGCTTACCAAGACACCAGGCAGCCTCTGTCAGTCCAAACACCCTGGGCATTAGTACATTATGGTCTGGTGTTTCTGATTAGATCAAACACCCTCTTAACTCTTCCTTCTTTTCCAAAGGTGCTGTTGTCCTAAGTGAGTTCCTGCCTGTTGAGTTTAAGGCACAGTCATTTGAAGAGATGAGATAGCTTGCCAGGATACCAGTATTTCCAGTTGCAGGAGCTTGGTTTTGAATTTTCCACTTGCTTAGATGGAGATCCCAAAGTCTCATCTAAAAAGCACTTTATTTTTTTTTTTTTAATTCCTTTTCTGATGAGTTCACTCAGCAAAACACCATTTTCTCTGCACCCACGGGGTACTCAGACCACTTGCAAACTAGTGAGGCACAGGACTAGCTGCAAAATACCCCAGAAAAAGCAGGCTGGGAGTTGGACTTGTCAAGTGTAAGTCATAAGGGGGCTTATAATAACCTCTTGTTAAAAGGTTACAGTGTGATTGTGTAGGTCAATAGGTGCCTCCATCCAGAACCTGATGAAGTAGCTGATGATACAACCTAATAAAACATGGCCTTTACAACCACCAGAGAAATACAGCAGTCCTAGGGGAATCAGACACCCAGGGGCTGTCCCAATATTAAACTTTCAACCTTTGAACCTAAATAGGCAGAGAGTGGGCAGATTTTACCAGCCAGAGTTGGATGGATGTATTAGCTTCCTCCCCTAGGACACGGCCATGCCACCACTTCCCCACAGTGATCAGGCACTCCAGATAAGAGACTCCAGCAGTGACTATCTTGGTTGGTTTTTTTTAAAACTCTTCTTAGACACAACTACACTGACAAGGTTTCTCAGTATAGCCAAAAGAGTTGCTGGTTTCATTTTTTTTTTTTTTTTTTCTCCCCTTCATTTTTTGTCAATGCTGAAACAACAGTCTTGGTCACAGAAGAAGGCCTGGGAATACCAACTGTTTGTGCAGGAGCACAGAGTGCAGCTAACAGTGTGGGCCAGGGAACAAGCTCCCCAAGGATCAGTGACATTCTGGCAGTGAGCACCTTCCAGTATGCCTTTCTGAACATTTGAGGGGTGAAAGCACTTCAGGTGGATTTCCTTCCACCATTTTTACTTTTACAGTACAAAACCAAAAAACTGGGAAGACAGCAACACTGCAGCAAGGGATTGAAGTCCCACAGCTGACATACATCCCAAATTTGCATTTCCACAAGACACTGTTGAGTCAAACCTGCTCTTCCTCATCTATTTCTACTGGAAAATGCCCCAGAAGCTGCTTTCCAAAAATGACCAACACAACCAATGTCCAAAGATACAAGATGTGGCTTGTATTTTTAATGCCATTGCAACAAATAAGGAAATCTAAAGATGCAATGCTACAAAGGACAAAAAAAAAAGTTCATCTGCCTTCGATACAAGTCAAAATTTGGGAGTAACTGTTCTCTTCAGGGAGTTATTTAACACTCCTCAAAATTATGGAAGCTTTAATCATTAGTGAAATTCACTGGCTGTGTTAAAGTGCTCACCAATGTTTTCTTCCTCCTATTTTCAGTGATCCAATAGCATAAATTAATAAGCAACAAATAAAACAGTCAAATATGATATCAGTGCTTCCCCATACAAAAGATTTTTATTTAGCTTTAGGATATGCAATATTTCCTTCCACTGAGTTTTTCCATTAACAGGACATGTGGGTTTCATTTGTATGGATTAAAAGAACCATAACAGTTTGCCTCTTCAAAATCTTCCGTGTCTGTTTCAGAACTTACAAGAAATGCTGACCTACCAATATCAGCCTTTGTTTAACACACAGAATTTTGGGCTGGCAAATAATTGATTCTGAGCTCTATTAAGAGAAGAAACAGCAGACACAATAGCAATTTTTCACATCACATCTGTGAACTCAAGCCCAAACAGTGAGGCACAGCTGAAATGTAAGTTTTACTGAGCCTAGTGAGCTCTGGCATGGGATTTTCACCCCCAAAAATTTTGTCCTTTTCCCAAGTGGAATTGGCTTGTTTAATACACACGTGGCCTCTCCAAAAGCCTTGCATTTACTGTACAGCCACTCTTACTATACAAATAACAATAAAGGTGTAAGTACTGTAGCAACAATATTAAAGCTGTAAGTTTTTGAGATAATAAAAGAAGTGGAATCAATGTAGTGAGAACATACTTTGCCAAAACATGGGGAAAGTGGGGTAGATAAAAAGGATGGCAGTACTAACTTTAGCAAAGAACCTACAGGCTCTGCCAGCTCATGGAATAGGCCTTGCCACTGTACAGAGACTCACTAAAGGAGCTGTGAGTAAGAGCCACCTCCTACAGAGGATTGCAGCCATGAGCATTTTTACAGTCAAGTAATCACATCAGGCCCTTCCTTGGCCACTGCCACAGCAAGTTTTAGCCACAAGGAATATCATAAACTTACACCAAGGTATTTTAATTCAGAATGTGAACTTGTCATTTTCTGGAACTGTTGTTTTCTTTCAAGGATGAAGGAAAAACAAAGCAGCATAACCCTTAACCTTTTTCCTCATACTCTAGTAAAGCAAGGGAGAGACAAGAACTTTCTATCCTTCTCCATGCAAACAAAAAGATGAAGTCCCTTCACTTCCCAAACTTAGGCAACTCCTGAGAACACTTTCTTCACTTACAGGCCATACTATGCAAGTTTTTTGCTCTTCTCTGATTATTTAACTCATGATACCCAGATTAACATCCCACCACTGCCTTGTTCTACCTCTATTTTCTCCTGCAGCTGCACAGAAAAGGACTTCAGGCCTTTGAAAGCTTTCCTAATTTCACTGCTTTTTGCAGCAGCTCACATGTGGCTGAGAAGTGAAACAAAATGCTCTCTCTGCCCCTCTGCAAGGGAACTGAGGAACTCACACGTAAAATGCTGATGTAAGAACAAGCAGTTACAGATATACCTCAGCCAAACCCGAGCTATAATTGAACATTAAGTTTAAAAAATAAATACACACAAGGCCTGGTCTGTGTTATTTTCCCCTCAGCAGCACAAGCACTGCACATTTTCCACAGCCAGCTAACCTGAAGGTGAAAGCCTCCACAACTCAATAACAAACAACCTTCAAACTTTAGGATATTTTGGTCAACCAGTCACTAAAATGTTTAGTGAGAAACAGACACAGCATCTGTGCACTCTGATAACACTATTTCATAGATTTAACTTTTGACATTACCAGCAAGACAGGGCAACTTAATAGTTTTAGTTAAAAGGTCTTAGTGCAGCATGTTAGGCTTATTTAGGGTTTTCTTTCTTAAAGAGGGAAACAAAAGAGACCTAACAAATGGACTTAATGTAGCTTTTAGCCTTCAGGACCAAGAAGAGATGACAAAACTCAGGGAACAACGTGGCATTGCAAAATGATTCCTGGGTAACTCCACAAGACAGGAAACAAACTCTCCCATACACAAGCAGATAAAGTTCACCCCGAACTTCTTAACTAAAAGGTTTACCTTTCAGAAACAGACAAAAAACCCCAGAGGCCAGTAAAGAAGGATCTGATGTCCATTCAGGTCATCAGAAGGCTGATCATTTACTTTGGGTGAACCTACCACGAGCTTGCTGTATTACACTGTGTACTCAAATACAATCACCTGCTGATCCCGTGTTAGGGTACAGATTACTCAGAAAAAAATTTGTTTCTTCAGATCACACACTTCCCCTCCCTTCCACTCCACACAGCACAGAAAGCAATAACCTTTGATATAGGTCACTGTATGTCTGTAAGTTCAGACCAGAACAATGTACATCTGAGTAAACCACAGTGAGGAAGCAGCTCACAGTATTTTTCCCCCACTCCACCTATTATGGTAGAGAAATGAATTGCTCAAAAGAGCGCAATTCACCAGGGTGAAGCCCAAGCAAGTATTGTTGTGATACGTGGCTGATAAGTCAGTGTGATGCACGTTGTGTGCTAGAGAAATGCTGCGTTTGACCTACAGATTGAAAACCAGTGTCAACTGCTGCCTAGCTAACAGCTCCCCCTTCCTCCCCCTCCCTCCTCCTCCTCCCCTCTGTGCGCCCCCTTTTTCCTCCTGGTCAACCAAGCCATGGACCTCCCTGGTATCTTATTTTGTCAAGAAAACGAAGGGGGGAAGCAGTGGGGAAAAATTATTCTGTAAATGAATACAAGTAATACTGAACTTAAGGAAAAAAAAAAAATCCTCTTTGCCCTCCCCCCACCCTGAGATCTTAACAGTTAAGAACAGCACATATATTTAATAACAAAAAAGGGATCCAACATTAGTGCACAGTCTGAGGACGACCCAGGATAAATCTTTTTCCTGAGTCCACACAATAATAACTCTCAGGGATTATTCGATAAGGAGACGCTGTGGCTTTCCAAACCATTCTTTTTGTTTTAGTGTGAGAGGTGCGGAGGATTCAATTAAGTTTGGGCTGGGCAAAGGGACAACTCCAAACGCTAGGATCTCCAGACTGAAGGAGGGTTTTCACTAGCTACAACCTCCACTTACAAAGGAACAATACCAAAAAAAAA